>LWMK02000057.1:589005-674430 GCA_001693075.2 Taenia saginata | reverse complement strand
CCCCTTCTTACCCTCTTTCCTTCCACTAATCCACATTAAGGGATATATTTAGAACAACCTTTTGAATAACACACCCTAATTCTTTTTAAAGTCCACTGCAATTCATAAAAGGGCGCTCTCAAACGGCATCATAGCAACCCTCTGTGAACTGGTGGCTTTGATGTCCATACAATTCAAAGGTCAATTTTGTTACTCATAGGGTGGAAAAATACGGGATCCAAGGCGTTCTAATCCTTTACCCCTCTGGATGACGACGGTTTTAGCCGGTAGCATGGTGTAAAGAGCCCATTTCCTTGAAGTGTTAGGGCGGAAGTCGTCTTTCGACATTTGTCCGCGAATGCGGAGGGAGCTATTTGCGGAAGGTCCCAAATCAGCAGCATACGGCGAAACCAGACTCGCAAGCTACAGTGGATTTGGGGCCGTTGACAGGGCACTTACACCGTTTGAGAAAGCAATCGCCAATTCTGGAAGTCAAAGTCCAAGCTACAATATCTAGACGTGATATCTTCACTGCTTCAAGCCCCAGCTGATTAGCATCGGCTGCTCTGGATTCTTGCATTTAGCCAGCCGAAAACCATGCATTCTTGTTTTAAGAAGGTTTATTTCAATTTACATCCACAAGTAGCACGCTAGATGCACTTCATTGGACTTTGAAACGGGCACAGAATTCCGAACTTGGCTGAGGCAAAGTGCCATGCAGACATCATGAGTTCACCCTTGCCATTTAAACAAGGCCGGATTCCACTTAACTTGGGTGCGTTAATTGAATTTTTTAACATTTGAGACCATTAGGTTGGAGTCACAACAATCACTTTCTCTGAATGTAGCCACAACTATAGTTGTAAACGGAACGCCGCCATTTTCAACCACATCCAGAGGGGTTGGAAGCCCACGCAATCCACTCCGAAGGAATTCTTTTGATGAAAAAGGGATAGACGAACAAAACATGGAATTCTACGCCAGTTTGCATTTAGGACCGCATTAGAAATGCAAGTCTTGAAATAGGAGACCCTGGCTGGGACAGAGATAGGAGGAAGACAACTGAGCCACGTCCGTGCAGGAATGCCAGTAATGTTGTGGTAATTGGAAAAGGAAAGTGATTAGACTTCAAATGGACTTGGGTCGGTGCACAACGAACACTATGGCCACAGACAGAAACCAATGGAGGAGAATGGGAGCACTGGCGAATAAGGTGCAGAAATGGAATATTTATAAAGGAATTCAGGTTTGTACAGATAGGTGTGGAATCGGAATGCCGCCAGTTGCTGCTAGGACAACAGGCAAATACGTATTACTCCGCGTAGACGGCATTCGGAGCTCGATAAAAGGGATGAGATCAAGGGATTGGCTACAGCAGCCTCCAACTCCGAGCAACGATCCTCCAGCCAACTCTGTTGTAGTTAAAATTTGCCATGGCCCTTCATTTGGTTCTGAAATCACACCACCGTTTTAAAGCGATTCCCATGGCCGAGGAGCTGCCTTGTCTCTGCTCGACCGCCGTTGTCATAGGGTCTAGAGTCATTGAAAAAGACGAAGACTGGCCAAGAACCGCTTGAAGATGTAACTGATGCCGTGTAGCTAATTAGCCAGCGAAACAGTATATAGCATTAGTGAAGGCAAAAGCTTTTGTTGATCAAAAATATCAGCCAGGAAAGCCTTTTTACTTTCCTCCTCTCCACTATTAACCGTCTTTACGGATCGTGGCTCTCCGTTCTTGTCGCAAATGACAATCTCGCCTGCTAGGCGTGAGACGCATGGAAATTCCTTTTCCAACCGCTTAATGTGTAAGCAATGGCCAAGTTAAAAACACAAAATGAAGCGGACCTCCATAAAACAGAAATCAAATTATAACAAACCTTTGGAAACAGTGTCGCTGTGGAAAGACTTATCGCCGCAGATCGACCAGAACGAACAACTGATTCGATCAAACTTCTTGGCTGCGTTGCCGATTGTGCCGTTCCAGCCGTTTCCACAAAACCAATTTACTTCCACTACTTATATCCCACGAGCGGTAAAGAGCCTGACAATGTGTCGCATTTTGGCAGATTGACTACATGAACAACGTGGTGTAGCAGTCAGATGTGCGACTGTTCTTGAAACGTTCTCATCATTGAGACATTGTCATTGAGCAACCGGATATCGTACCACCGTAGTTGACAAAAAGCCTTCTGCAAACAGGAGTTGGAAGGCGAAGGGTCTGCGTCTTAGTGCATAAAGAGGTTTACTGACACACGCTGCTCCATCTGTGCAGCCAACCATCTCTGTCCAAGGTTGTCAGACAGAAAGTAGTAGCAGCAGAGATGAGTGAATGCTTGTTGCTAGCATTATCCTACCTGGAATCGACAATAATCTTATTCTCTGTGCCCTGCAACATTGCAAACATCTTGCGTGATTGGCATATCGTATTTTGGACACAAAACAAATCTTGCAAGTCCCCTGCCTTTGGAATTCAGCGGAGGGATCGAAACAAACCATGCCCTGTAGTAAGGAATTTGTATAGAAAATGGTCCTTGTACAGGTAACGTCCTATACCATAAAAACGAGTACAATTATGGCACAGTTGTTCACCTCTTAGTTTTACCTGGCCTTCTCTTAAACTATGAAATGATTTCCGAATGCAAAAGTCTAATACTTAGAGCGGAATTTCACCACCCTCGCCGAAAACGTGGCAAATCATCTACCCAACGTAAAGAAAATCGAGAAACTCATGTGCACTATTCCGCTAGAAAATTGCCTTCTGTAAAGAATTGTACACAAAAGAAGACATTTTTAGGAAAACCATGTTTGGCACGACAATATCGTCGAGGCTCGTTTTGTGATGCTTAATTCACAGAAACAAAGTCGTGCACATCCAAGTATTTATGATAGTTTCTAATAATCTTGGGGATCCTTTTCAAACGTCTTGGTTACGCTGCCGATTGTATCGTTCCAGTCGTTTCCACAAGACCAATTTACTTCCACTAATCATGTCCCACGAACGGTAAAGAGCCTGATGGTGTGTCACATTTTGGCAGATTGACTACGTGAACGACGTGGTGACGCAGTCAGTCGTGCGGTTGTTCTTGAAACCCTCCCATTACTGAGACATTGTCATTGAGCAACCGGATATCGTACCACCGTGGTTGGCATAAAGCCTTCTGCAAACAGGAGTTGGTAGGCGAAGGGTCTGCGTCTTAGTATATAAAGGGGTTCACTGACACACACTGCTCCATCTGTGCAACCACATATCTCTGTCCTAGGTTGTCAGACTGAAGTAGTAGCAGCAGAGATGAGTGAATGCTTGTTGCTAGCAATAATCCCACTCTCTGTGCCCTGCAACATTGCAAATATCTCGCGTGATTAGCATATCGTATTTTGGACACAACACTAATCTTGCAAGTCCACTGCCTTTGGAATTTAGCAGGGTGATCGAAACAAACCATGCCCTGTCGTGAAGAATTTGTATGGGAAATGGTCCTTGTACAGGTAACGTCCTATATCATAGGAACGAATACAATTATGGTGCAGTTGTTCACCTCTTAGTTTCACCTGGCCTTCACTTCAACTATGAAATGATTTCCGAAGGTAAAAGTCTGATACTTAGAGCGGAATTTCACCGCCCTCACCGAAAACGTGGCAAATCATCTACCCAACGTAAAGAAAATCAAGAAAACCATGTGCACTATTCCGCTAGAAAATTGCCTTCCGTAAAGAATTGTACACAAAAGAAGACATTTTCAGGGAAACCATGTTTAGCACGACAATATCGTTGAGGCCATTGAATAAGCGTCTCCTTACAATCTTGGCTCGTTTTGTGATGCTTAGTTCACAGAAATAAAGTCGTACGCATCCAAATATTTATGATAGTTCCTGGTAATCTTGGGGATCCTTTAGAAATGCCACCTCACCCCAATGGAGTTGCTCTTACATAGGACCCAATATTTAATAGTCCCCACCACAACTCACGTGTGTGCAACTACTAAAACCACTAAGTAGCATTCATTCCCGTTAAGAAACTCTTATCATCATTGTTATTTCTGCCTCGCAGCTGATGTCCTTTTAAAATTGACATTGTAGTTACACCAGATTGACAGCGAGAAAGACCCTCGGCGATAACACTTACAGGAGGACCACACGATTTACATCGTTTTAATGAAGCCGTGTCATGCGTCCTAAGTTAAATGATTCATTGAATAATTAGTGCTATTTTTCCCATATATACACATTGGAATTCCATTTTTCCTTTTGGGTTAAAGAAGATTAGCACAACTTGGTACTGTAAGGTTTCTCTGGAATTGTGACAGCTATTACTAACCAATCATATTCCACTTCTAAAAATTCAGATGCCACACGATTTGCAATGTTCTCTCAACCATAGGAGGGAGTGCAAATAGCTGGACAATGTGACTGCGGAGCAGCAACAACAACAACAACAGTAAGTCAGTTTCAGTTCTTGCTGCTTGATGAAAGTGGTTACCCTAAAATAACACCCACAAAATCTCGACCAGTATCGAATTTGTGCATAGATGCATCAGATCCAATCGTATTCCAAGGTTTTTGTATGGATGACCCTGAAGAAAAAATGTACAAAATCAGTACTGACAAGCTACAGAAAAGCCTGCTCAAGTGAATAGACAGTGTAAAATGAAAGTGGTCAAAAGCAGGTGTCAACCACAGGCCACATAGCTTACCCTAACACATGGCGGCAGACCTGAGCCTTCGGGTATCTATGCCTTAGTGCCGAAGAATTCAAACAGGATTCGTACAACTATAGGAAGCCGAATGGGTCAGTGAGACAGAGACTGACGTAAAAGCTGGCAAGATGGAACATCTGTAGCAAACAAGCCTAGCCATTGCTACGCTATTCCTGTGGACATGCCAGTCCTCCACACCGAAGATAAGGTGAAGCATGCTGAGCTGCATGGGTTTAGCAACATCGAAGAGTCCGTCTATTGCAATGCTGCTTTACACGTCTCAGTTAAGTGATGAGATAGACGTACTAAGATGGCAGTGGTGACAGAATTCCACGCGGAACCAAAGACTGCTTTAAGTTTCCAACCCCTTACCTACCTGAGTCCTACATTGGCTTGGCCAACAAACCTGGAATTCCTGGGTTCTCGAACCCGAGGATTGATAAGGAGGTACCTTGAGGAGACACAGCAGAGACTCCATTTGTGTTACCATAACGGTGCTCAACCTCATTCCCAATAACAGCAAGAAGGCGTAGACAGAGTGACAAGTGTGCCAACGGTGTGAGATGCTTGTCCGTGGGGGAATGCAAAAAAGTGCCGACTTTGGCGTGGCCTCACCCACTAGTGTCACCAAAGCGAATTTTGTAGATATCGTGTAGAAGGGTTTGACGTTAACTCCAGGCCACATTAGCTCCCTTACTACCTGTGCAATCGCGGAACCAACCGGACTCGGTATTCACAGGAAACTGACCCGACAACCATGTGAGTTCATGCTACTTGAGCAGACTTTTGGTCCATTCAAGTTCCACATCTGGGTGGCAGAAGATGGCCAAGTCAAATCTTAACTTGTACTAATAGGCTAAGGGAATTGTCATTGCCGCATACACTTTGAAGCAACTTCAACTACAAGTGGTCAAAAAGTTGGAATTGCGCTGCGACCAACTTGAATGCAGCGATCTGCCTTGCCTGATAGCCCGTTCCACCCTGTGTTGCACTGCAATGACGTGTCAGCCTCTGTCTTTGATGGAATAATTTTTAGGCGAATGTGATTTGCAGAACCGCAAGCAAGCCGGGAAGGAAAGAGAAAATGAAAGGGGATACAGGAGACACATTTTGGATGTCACAAAGTCAACGATTGGAACGATTGGGTGCAAAAATTGTGGTAACCCTTGTGCTAATAAATACGAGCCGAGGATTTCATCCGAAGACCCTCCCTACGAGTAGAACGGTGGTAGGTCGGCGGGAGGAGGATTCCTGCAAAGAAATGCAAGTGGGTAGGTCAAACACCTGTCGAACGAACAAGTAGCATCGTAACTAGCAACGCACTCAAACATCTTTGCAGCGTTTCTCCGACGCCACCTTTGCAACATCAGCACAGCAGCGGCGACTACGAGGTAGGCTCCTAAGGTTCCGAAGACAGCGAGCAGCGTGGTCTTGATATTCACACGTCCTTTAGGCAGAAAACCGTCTCCTTCAGTCAATACCATTTCTCTTTGACTACTTTCTGATGGAAAGCCGAACTTACCCTCGACTGTCGTTTCCGGAGGAAGTGCTGTGTACCCATGTTCGGGTAGTTCGATGGGTGGCGAAGCGACAAGTTCTTTTCGAAACAGAGGTTTATCCGTTAGGGTCAGCACAACATCAGTAAATCAGCAAAACCACTACAGAACCTAGCCATTTATACCAGGTTATTCAAATGACTTCGAGTTGTTACAGCGTTTCGAGTAAATTTGAGGAAAGCGATTTACAACGCCTCATTTAACTAAGCAGCACTTTATGGAGTCAATGTACTCCTGAATTTTGTGAAGTGACTGTAGGAAGTCCACAAACTTACCAACTTTAATAGCTGTTGAAAGGGTTGCGTGGTTGGTCTCAGGAGGCACTGGTCCTAAAGCAACCAGAAAATACAGGACTCTGATTGGTTAATGAGGTCTCTACTGCCTTTCCATTAGCTCATCTTTATTGTAGAAGAAATACTTGCAATGAAATGAGCCTGCTCTTGTGGTGCTAAACATGGTTGTGCTTGTCGAAACAACTGCTATGGTAGTTCTAATGATGATTGATTCGTACTGTTTCTGTCACCTTAGAAACTGGGCCGCCAGGTGTGGCGGTAAAATGGATGGTTCAGCAGTCAAGAGCCACGAAAGGAGAAAGTTTAAGCAAATTGCAACATGTCTTACGTTGTGTGGTGGTCGAGGCTGCTTCCTTGCTCTCCTCCTTTGGAGTGCTGGTTGGCAGCGTTGACCGAGTGGTCTCAGGAGGCGCTGGTTCTAAAATGACAAATACAGGAATCTGATTGGTCAATGAGGTTTTTGCTGGCTTTGCATTGGCTCATCTCCTTGGTAGCAGCAATTCATCTAATGCGATGAAACTGCTCTCCTGATGCAAGACATGATTGTGCCTCTAGAAGAAAGCTGCTTCCATAGTTAAAAGTTGACTCAGGTCTTCATAGGTTCAATCGACCAATGCATTTCCCATTTTATGCTATAAGCTGGGACGCCAGAGCAGGCAATTAAATTGATACCTCAGCAGTCAAGAGCCACAATAGAGGAAGGCTTAGGCAAATTGCAGCACGTCTTACGTTGTGTGGTGTTCGAGGATACTTCTTTTCTCTGCTCCTTTGGAGTGCTGGTTGAAAGCGTTGACTGAGTGGCCTCAGGAGACGCTGGTTCTAAAATGACAAATACAGGAATCTGCTTGGTCAATGAGGTTTGTGCTGGCTTTGCATTGGCTCATCACCTTGGTAGCAGCAATTCATCTAATGCGATGAGACTGCTCTCCTAATGCAAGACATGATTGTGCCTCTAGAAGAAAACTGCTTCCATAGTTAAAAGTTGACTCAGGTCCTCATAGGTGGGATCGACTGAAGCATTTCCTGTTTTAAATTAAAAGCTGGGACACCAGATTTGGCAGCCAAGTTTGTACTTCGCCAGCCAAGAGCCACGAAAGGAGAAAGTTTGGGTAAATTGCAGCACATCTTACGCTGTGTGGTGGTCGAGGCTGCTTCTTTTCTCTCCTCCTTTGGAGTGCTGGTTGAAAGAGTTGAGTGTGTGGTCTCAGGAGACGCTGGTTCTAAAATGATAAATACAGGAACCTGATTGTTTAATGGGATTTCTGCCGGCCTTGCATTGGCTCATCTTCTTGGCGGCAGATATTCATCTAATGTGATGAGACTGCCCTTGTAGTGCAAGACAGGATTATGGCTCTAGAAGAAAGCTGCTTTCGTAGTTCGTACGTGGGATCGACTGACGCATTCCCTGTTTTAAATTAAAAGCTAGAACACCAGAGGTGGCAATTAAATTGCTACCTTAGCAGTCAAGAACCACGAAATGAGACAGTTTAGGCAAAGCACAGCACGTCTTACGTTGTGCGGTGGTCGAGGCTGCTTCTTTCCGCTCCTCCTTTGTTGTTACCTCATTCTTCTCTTTTGGAGTGCTGGTTGACGCAGTGGTGAGGGTGGTGGAGGAAGTGGTGGTTTTGCTATAGCCTGATGAGAGATTGAACAGAAACGCAAATGCCTTCAACTAACATGTGTGAGGAATAAGTAGTTTTATTGTTAATGCAATTTCATATCTCCTTGTCCATTTCGCAACCACTCTACCATCCACACCGAGTGCTGCCCAACTTTGCCGATGGTGTGATTCTACATAGCCTCACATGCCCTTGGAAAGAGGGCCTCCGGAGTATGCATGCTTACTTACGAGGGCACATGTCTCTTACCTGCGGGGTTGACGAGTAGCTCGACAGCAGAGCTCTTAGCTCCATACTTATCCATGTAGATCCTTGTCTTCATCACTGCCTGCACTCTACACGACAAAGTTCCCGGCGCAACATCTGTCAATACCGTGTATGTATCATTTGTTTTGCCACTCATTCTAGCAAAGCCTATTTTGGGCCCACAATTCCACTCGTAATAGGGGTGTTTGCCCGGCAGTTCAGACGGTGGAGTCCATGTTATATTCACCATATTTGGACCAACTTGTGTCAGCTGTACGTCTGTTGGAATTCCTGGTTCTAAAGAATAGACACAGTACTAATAACGAAGTACTCGCCATCAAAATATGCGGCTTAATAATCTCGTTTGATTGTGTTTACCTCCAGGATTGGTTTCAACATCACCCAAGACGGTCCGAAAGGGCTCATTGTTAGTGCAATTTGATTGCAATTTGATTTCGTATTTGGCATCCGGTGTGAGGTTACGGAATGTCACCGTTTCATCTTTGGGACTAGGTGTTTGCATCACATGAACTGCATTCTTCTCCAATGGAAACGCGTCCACGAGATAAGTACACGAGGTTTGGAACAGCTGTGATTTGCCCCATTTGGCTGTTACACTATCCCAGGAGACATATAGCTCGTAGAATGGAGGCTGCAAGGCGTCAAGAAAATGAATTGACAAAACGGTCTTTCAATTCCGCTACTTACAATGCAATACAGTGATGTAGCTTTAAGGGAGACTTACGGAAGTGAGGCATAATGATGGAGTGAACAGCCGTATTGTTCGCAGCGTCATTTGTATATGCTCTGACAGTGTAGTTGCCTGGATATTTGTAGAGAGCTCTTGGGCTAACCTCAAATCGCACGGTCTCGTCGTGTTGGGCACGTACAATTTTTTCATACTCAATAGTCTTCTTGGTTCCGTCCCTAAGTTGTTTCTAGTACATTGGAATAGAAGAAACGAGTAGTTGTTAGCTATTTTTGCTGTTAAATATGGGGCTAAAAGGAGGTTTGTGCGACGTTCTTTGACATTTGAGTAATTAAACTGACATCCTGGCGTTCCCTTACTGGTGCCTCGGTAAATTGATGACAACTTGTGAGCAAGACATCCGCACTCAATAGTGTCTTCGGTGTGGATGTGAGGACCAAATTGGCACACAAGGCAGAATGCTTGGTGCTATGTGTAGAAAGCTGCTTTTAAAAATAGGAGGTAAGGTAAGGAGGACGAAATACTTACGTTACCTTTGACGACCTCGAAAACAATTGTCTCATTATTATGACTGAAAACGAAAGTGAAGTTATAGATTAGGTGAGGATTTGAAGCTGGTGGACGAAAGGTAACGGTGAGGAGAGCCTCCTTGGGTGACGTCAGCTTCAACTTCCCGTAGACATCGCGCGGTGGATCAACTAAAATCCCAAAAAACTCTCCTTACTAGATGAACAGATTCAAGTATCTGAGGAAATGAGAAGTCAACCCTTTTGATCATGCTATCTCTGCAAAGTGCTTCGCTACTCGTAAATTGAGAAAAACTTATGCGTTCGAAGGATATTTACGTTCAAGCTTTGCTTTGTTTGAGACGGCATGGGCTGTGATGCTGAACTTTGGAAGAGATTTAAGCAAATAGCTTGGGAGTTGAAACTTGAGGTGTTTTTTGGGGGAGAGGCTCGATGACTCCACCTTGATCGGCAAAGTGATTGCCATTGCCGCACGTTCTCCACCCCGGCAGACATCCAGTTCCTCGATCTAGGCAGATAGAGCAGAAGGACTTGTGATTCGAGGCAAAGCAAAATGCGTTCCAAACGAAATAAGCAGACTGCTTCTTGGCAGGCCAAAAGTCAGTGGAAATGGAAATTTAGCAACCACATTTTGGTAAAGTGAAAGCGTTATTTCGTATGGAACCTAATATTAGACTCCTTGATTCATTAGTCTTGTATCCGGTCTAGGTACTTATGCAAGCCAGTCTATTCAGCTATGGAATTATAAAATTCAACGCACATTCATATAGATGGCACACATTTTTTTAACAAAAAAAAACCGAATCAAAGGAACAGACAGCATAATAAAGCATAAGTTTTATTCATCTACTATATACAGATTGAGTAGTATTTACATACCGTGTGGTTAGCAGTCTCATTGTAGATGATCAGCAAGCATTCCCCTGTGGCACTGGGTTCTAACACCAACACGAATGGGCCATCACCGTCTGCTGGAACTTCATGAACCTCCTTCGTTGGTCTAGAAAAGAACAATTCGTGGAACAATTATTCCTGAAGCAGTACCAATCTGGGTCAAATGAATGCCGATGGAGAGCATTGAGTCTTATTGCACCACACTGTGATATAGCCGATTCCATCAGAAGGACCTCATGACATCGCGGTGCCTAGATTACACCATCATTGAGAAATCGGCTAGTTGAATTCTCTTAATTTTTTTTTCTACTAAGCATCTCCCCATACCATGAGTCAGTTGACAACTCCAAGCAGGCGATTTTGAGCTTACCGTGAGGGGCGGTAGCTGGAGCGGGGACTCGCTGAAAGGCACAAAATCCATGATCGATTGGGTAAACTTGTGTGCTTTACAATGTTGTTAAGACAACCACCCATTTGTGCTAGATGAGAAACAGCTTACAATCTGTCTTCAGGCTAGCGTTGGCAGACACTCCTTGCAAATTGAATTTGGTCTTCATTTCGGCTGCGATGTGATACTCAGCCTCATCGGTGTCAATTGTGGCATATAGGCGTTCATTTGTCGTGCTTACAAGCCACAAAGATTTTTCACTTCCAGCCCTTGTGATGATCGCTGAGAAATTCACGAATGCATTCGCTGCACAGTACTCCTTCACAGACCAGTGGAGAGTCAATATACTGCTCCATTGTTGATCGAGGCTTACACGGAAGTGGCGTGGATCTGGCCATGTAATAGGCGCATCTTCAGGAGATGCACACAGCAAAACGCTGAGAAGGCTAACTACCACCGCACAGCTTCGCAACATGAGGAGAAGTGCGAGTCCATCGTAGCGAGTTGACTTAGATGCAAGCACAGATGTCGGACCAATGACAATCTCCGAGCGCACTAACCAACCACCACGTGTGCACTACGAGACACACGGTGGTGACGGTAGGATTGCCTGCCATAGAGTCAGTGCTACTAAGTGACTAATCAATCACCATTCAATGTTTTGCTGGACACAAGGAGTTATGGCTGACCGGTTTAAGGTAGGCGAAATTGCGGCGTTGCAATCGAAGCACTTGTGATATCGTCTCGAAGGGGAGCAAATGATCGTGGTTCATCGCGTTGTACCAGGGTAAAGGCGTCATTAGAGGTTACTTTATTAGAGGTGTTAGACAATGTTGACCACAAATCAGCAATTTTGAGTGCTAAAAAATCTTTTCGATAGGATCAGACTGCTCCTGTAGTGAGGTTTACTGGCGTTGAAAGCCAATTGCATGTGTTTATGCGGCAAACTGTGCTGCCCCAATCGCATTTAGCTGGAGTGGATACATCTACTTCAGCTTATCATTGCAAATCAATTCGGGATAATCTGTGCATTCTATCCGCTAGTATTAACAGGCATTTTGCTAAAATCACTCTACTTATGAAGTAACAGTAGCAGTGTTTTCCACCACTCAGATTCCACTGGTATCCTGAACCCTGTTCATGCTCTTCAGACAATTAAGAATCACAGGTGTATGTATGCGGCCAAGAAAGTTGATGATCGGACAGCTGAGGCTGGAAGGGAGGAGGAAGGAGGAAGAGGAAGGAGGTGCTGACAGCTTATAGTGGCCATTAATTTGGTTTCCTCATTGGAACTGTTTTATAGGCGTCTGAAGAAAATTTTGAATGAGATCATCTAGAATGCAACCCTAAAGAAGACTTTGAGTTTGGCATTATGGAAGAACTGTACATTATGCGCTGCTGGTCTATTGTTTCGTTCTCAAAACCATGGCAAGTGTGCAGTAATTAAGTAAATAAATAATTAAAATAAATGTTGTTTATGTGGAGCTTTTGAATGAAAAGAGGTGTCATTATTAGAACTAAGATGTGAAACTGTATAAAGTAGACAGCAAAAGCGACTATGTCATTGGCATGGTGACGCGAACGTCCACGACTGGCGCAAAAGAACTTTTGCAGAAAAGAATTAAGAACGGCCTCAAAAGAGTATGCAATCTTCATTGCATGTCTGATGTCCAGGCTAAACGCTGACAGAGTTACTCATCTTTTGCGAACGTATAATTTTTAAGGTAAAAATAGCAAATGGGATGCACCTTAGTGTAGGATACTCATCATTTGCGAAGAAAGCACTATCAGCATTATGCTTACCGCTTGAACGGGTTATGCTGGCTTGGTACCTGGCGCGCATAAAGCGCGGACCCACGCCGACGATCACATGCAGGAGCAAGGTGAAGTGGGATGATCACGTCTTGCCTGATAGAGCAAAGATATGTTAAAGCACCCAACTGTGAAGAAGGAATCTGAGGCATCACATTAGGTGATGTCATGGTGCTCAAGTACGTGAAGTCTGCATCTNTTGGTACCTGGCGCGCATAAAGCGCGGACCCACGCCGACGATCACATGCAGGAGCAAGGTGAAGTGGGATGATCACGTCTTGCCTGATAGAGCAAAGATATGTTAAAGCACCCAACTGTGAAGAAGGAATCTGAGGCATCACATTAGGTGATGTCATGGTGCTCAAGTACGTGAAGTCTGCATCTCAAATGCTACTGATAGTGAGGTGTACTTTTACCTGGATAGTTGCCATGGTAGCGCTTTAAATGACGCAGTCGGTGATCACGTGGGAGCTGAAGATGATGGCAAGCAAAGCAGACATTACTGAGCACTAGGCAGTAAGGTGGCGTGGGTAGAAGGCGTATTTTTGCCCACTGCACGTGTGACCTCTCCTTCGGTGTCCCCTACACACATAAAACAAAGGCGCAGTGCAGTACAGACTATCGAGTCGCGGTCGGGCAAATCGAGTGAGACTACGTGAGGACAGGGCAACCATTCCACCACATGGTCAATGATATCCATGGGGAAGGAGGCGTCTACGCTTCCTACTCTACCGAAGTGTCACTATCCTCTTCTTGACTTAACACTTGACACGGAAATACAAAAAACATGCTTTAATATGAAGTGACAGATTGCTCTGTGCCATACCAACAACCGCTATTAGACGTCTGAATCGCAAACATCTCATTGAATATTACCAGTGATGCCGTGAGCTAGCTTATGGCGCAACTGAAGTGGAAGAAGAGGAAAAGTAACGACTGCACTAATACAGGTGACGGGATCAGCGGACACGCTAATGACATCCGTGGCCGACAGCAGCTCAATCTCTAGCCTTGGACCGTTTCTTCCAAGCCGCACAGTGTCGTTGGCTGTGCTTTAATCTGGCACTAACATACACGCAATTCTAAGCGATGTATGATTGGGTTGACTTCCAAAATCTTTCTTTACATGTCCACTTCTAATGAGCAGTCTAGAATTTCACCACGTGAACTGCTTGGTGTTGTCGCCCACAACCCTTTGAGCTCAGCATTTCTTCATAATCTCCATTCCGACTTAACGTCTAGTGGCCTCCTTCTTCAGGGTGGAGATACACGTATGCCCTGGCTGTCAGTGAGAGAGGTTTGGTATGTTCCAAACAAAATGAGCAACTGCTACAATCTTTGCTACTTTTCGTCTCCTTGTCTTCAAACTTGTGGTGCTCGCTTTTCTTCTCTCGCATTCAGTAAATCTATTGTGGCGTTTCCTTAAACATTTTTCCCCTTCGAAGTCCGATTTTATGTCACGAGCTTTATGGCTTAGCATTCCAAAATCTCTTGACTGTGCTTCAGTTCAGACAATGGTATAACTGGGCTTTGTAGAATTTAGAATGCGGTCTCCTGTACGCCTTGTCTGTGTTGGTCTTCTGCATTGTTCCTGCTTTGTTGTTTGCCATAGGAAAAGAGTCTTTTGTAAGGAACACCACTTTTCCTGTTACATGCTTTCAGGGTGGTAATGATCGAATTTTGATAAGTCAAACATACCATTAGTGAGAAGGGTGGCAAAAATAATAACACTTGCATGCAGATGAACAAGCAAAGCTGGCTTCGACAACGTTTTTGAAGTTTGAAAGACACAATACGCAGATTAGTCTTTGAGCCAAGTGATAGCAAAAACTTGTCCGAAAGGGCTGTAAATGAAAGCTTAAAAATGCTGCCTTTAACTTACATCTACACGGTCGCTATGATGTTTGGCCAGAGGTTACATTGCACTGAGGCTCAGCATGCATCGTTTTTGGGGGTTTCAATTATACTATTAGATCGTGTATATTGTACCACTGGATGATTAATCTCATGTCTCGTCTCTCATATGCACTGCCGCTGCATCACAGGAGTTGCTGGTGTCATGGCCTCAGGATGAGGTAGGTAGTTCACAAATCACCCGCATGTTCGCAAAGGTGTTTTTTAAAGTATAACACCTTACGCAAAATGTTCTCCTTCCTTAACCATGTTTCCTGGAAATGTCGTCTTTATGAGAGCGAACTCGTGAACATTGAGTTGGCTTTACGAGCCTCTAACAGTAATTAGTTCAGCATCGTAGTCAATTCGCCTTATGTTACCATTTGAGGTGCTTTTGCTAAAATAACAGAAAATTTGGTGCGACAATAGTGACAGAAGCTATGAAGAAATTTCGCTTTCATTTTAGCGCCATCAAATGTCGCCTTATTCTGGGGGTTTCAATTATACTATTAGATCGTGTATATTGTACCACTGGATGATTAATCTCATGTCTCGTCTCTCATATGCACTGCCGCTGCATCACAGGAGTTGCTGGTGTCATGGCCTCAGGATGAGGTAGGTAGTTCACAAATCACCCGCATGTTCGCAAAGGTGTTTTTTAAAGTATAACACCTTACGCAAAATGTTCTCCTTCCTTAACCATGTTTCCTGGAAATGTCGTCTTTATGAGAGCGAACTCGTGAACATTGAGTTGGCTTTACGAGCCTCTAACAGTAATTAGTTCAGCATCGTAGTCAATTCGCCTTATGTTCATTTTAGCGCCATCAAATGTCGCCTTATTCCTATTGTCTGGTTAGGAAGAAACTGCTGTAGTATATCCTTTAGCCCGAGTTTAGTTGAGCACGATTTATTGGCTGTTAGAGAACACGCCAACTAGAAAAATGATCAGTTCTCGGACGTCGTCTTGAATGCACTGGACACGACACTTCCCCGCAAGAGCCGAAAGTACGACTTGGCTGATCGGGCGTCATGTGTTGGAAGTGTGAGACACTTGAGTAGAGTCTCTCAAAACACTTCCGACATCCTGACAACGGTACGGCTGGTCATCATGGTTGAATTGGATCATCACAGCCGACGGGGATGAGGAAAGACATGGAGTGAGCGGTGAAGCGTTCAAGCCATTTGATTGGTTTACGGCAGTATCTCCGGTGCAGTCGACTTTCTCCGCCGATTTGACGACAATTCACTTACGCGTTACGGATGGACACTTTCCGTGAATCCAGTCCGCCTACTCGGTTGTTCATTTTTATTATTTATGCTTGATAAATTCGTCCTTGTGATGTGACAAATCTGAATGAGCATTGTCCAGATATTGCCTTTATTAATGAAGCTGTGAAGCCTCAGCGTTGCTCGCATCTTTTGATATGCGCTCGATGAAACATGTTTTTACTAGCTTCTGCTCTCTTGGTCACCATTTTGTATTGGAGAGGGGGCTAGGGTGAGGGTGGTGTCACGTCTTATGTGGAGCGAGCCTTCCCGTGGATTGTTGACGGTGGACTGAATGCATTCCATGGAGAGGATTAGGTTGAGTGCTTTATGAACCGGACTGCGCTGAGAATGAGTTGCTTGAGGGGACAAGGTTCCACAACGGGCATACTTTTTTCACCAACCGCTCTTCCAAGCAGCATTTGTCCAAATTTTGCATAAAGAAAGCAAAGCATTGTACACCTAGAATGGAACAGCAGGCGTTTCCTTTTGACCTGTCTTATCAGTAGTCTTGGTGCATACCTCCAAATTAAAGACCCATAAAAGCCCGAGGTGGTCATGTTTGTCCCTGCTTTTATTGTGGGTCCTTGCTAGTCCAACCGTCAACTGTGCAGACCTTCTTTAGTGGCGAGTAGGGTGAGCATCTGCTCAGTGAGTTGGGCATTTTAGACCTTCAGAACTCTGATTCGTCCCTTATCACAGTTATTAATGCGATCTCTGGTATCATTTCTCAATGAATAGAGCTCCTTTGAGAAACTGCATCCTGTCCTGGTATGTCTCAGTAGTGTCGACCACCAAACCGAAATGTGTTTCATCAAAGCCTACTGGTCAAGGTCAAATGCCAAGTGGTTTGGCGATCCCCATTTCTCCATGTCTAGGTGGTCGTCTCTCTACCTTAAACACTTCTACCTCACGGATTGAGAGGTGCAGCTTACCGCGGTATTTTGTTGGGCTCTGGAGATGCCTTCGTCCCATCATTACAAGTGATCTTTGATTCCCATTTGGCCCAACTCTACAACTCATGTCCATTTTTAAATATACATCTTCGATAGGAACTAGACATTTTACTTGTTCTTGTGCATAAATCTTGTCCCAATTAGCGTTTCTTGTCATTTTTATGTGCTGCGTTGCTGGTTGAGCCAGTACTATCCAAATTATCTCGACTGGAGCGAAATTCAGGGATTTCCTTCCGCTTTGCTCACATTTTGCAATGCTGACAGGGTGGATAGGTTGGACTGGGATTGTCCTAGACTAATTGCTGGCATTGGAGGTTGAAAAGGCGATTACATGGCCGATTACATGGCCAAATCCACTCCACTTACGTGTAAGCCTCGATCAACAATGGGTCAATACATTAGTTCTCGATTGGTCTGTGAAGAAATACTGTGCAGAGAATGCCCTCGTGAATTTCTCAGCGACCATCACAAGATCTGGAAGCAGGAAATCTTGGAGGGTTAACAGCAAGGCAATGGAACGTCTATGTGCCACAATTGACGGCGTTGAGGCTGAGTATTACATCGCAGCCGAAATGAAGACCAAATTCAATTTGCAAGGAGTGTCTGCCAACGCTAGCCTGAAGAGAGGCAGTAAGCTATTTCTCATTTGACACAAATGGGTGATTGTCTTAACAACATTGTAAAGCACACAAGTTTACCCAATTAATGGTGGATTTTGTGCCTTTCAGCGAGTGCTGCCTCAGCTATCGTCCCTCACGTTAAGCTCAACATCGCCTGTTTGGAGTTGTTACCTGACTCATAGTATGGGGAGATGTTTGGTAGAAGAACTTAAGAGAATTCATCTAGCCGGTTTCTCAATGATGGTGTAATCTAGGCACCGCGATGTCATGAGGTCCTTCTGATGGAATCGGCTTCATCACAGTGTGGTGCAATAAGACTCAATGCTCTCCATCGGCATTCATTTCACCCAGATTGGCACTGCTTTTGGAATAATTGTTCCACGCATTGTTCTTCACTAGATCGACAAAGGAGGTTCATGAAGTTCCTGCAGATGGTGATGGTCCATTCGTGGTGGTGTTAGAGTACAGTAACACGGGGGAATGCTTGCTGATCATCTACGATAAGAATTCTGCTAGCGCCACGGTACGTAATTACTACTCAATCCGAATTCGGTAGGTGAATAGAACTTATGCTTTGTTACACTGTCTGTTCATTTGATTCGATTTATTTTCGTTAGTAAAATATATGTGCCATATCCTGACATCATGGGGTCATCTTTATGAGTGTGCGTTGGGTTTTATGATTCCACAACTGAATAGACTAGCTTGTATAGGTGCCTAGACCTGATACAAAACTATTGATTCAAGGGATTAGTTGTCAGTGTGTAATGTTAAGTTAGAAACGAAACAATGCCTTCAATTTGTCAAAATACGGTTGATAATTTCTCATTTCCATTGAATTCTGGCCTGTCAAGAAGCAGTCTACCTGTTTCGTTTGGAACGCGATTTGCTTAGCCACGAACCACGAGTCCATCTGCTTTATCTGCCTAAATCGAGGAACTGAATGTCTGCCGGAGGGAGAAACCTGCGTTAAAGGCAATCGCTTTACCGATCAAGGCGCAGTCATTGAGCCGCTCCACCAAAAAGCACCTCAAGTTTGAACCCCCAAGAGATTTGCTTAGATCTCTTCCATAGTTTAACATCACAGCCCATTCCGTCTCCACACCAGCAAAGTTTGAACGTAAATATCCTTCGATAGCATAATTTTATTGGAAATCTACGCATAAAACGAAGCACTTCATGGAGAGAGCATGATTAAAAGAGTTGACTTCTCACTTTCTAAGATAGTCGAAACTGTTTATCGAATGAGAAGATTCTTTACGGGTCTTTTAGTTGATCCACCGCGCAATGCCGACGAGAAGTTGAAGCTGAAGTCACCCAAGGAGGCTCTCCTCACCGTTACCTTTCGTCCACCAGCTTCACATCCTCAATCAATCCATAAATTCACTTTCCTTTTCAGTCATAATAATGAGGCAATTGTTTTCGTGGTCACCAAAGATAACGTAAGTTCTTCGTCCTTCTTTCTTTCCGCCTTCTCCTACGAGCCTCGACCTCTTAGAGCACTAGTATTTGCCAACTACTTCCCAACACCTTACACTCTAAAGCTGCGGGGAGAGTATTTTGGTTTTGGTAAAACAGGCAAGGAGAGAAACCTAAAACTTAAAGTTGTGATAAAGCAATGCTAAACGATATGGGCTATATTGCCTGCTCCGAGAAATGTGCATTTGAAACAGCAATGGCTCTGCTGTAGCGCGTCTACCTCCATGGCAATGGCATCCAACTCTATTAGCCACCAAGGCAGAAAAGAATACCATGTCCTGGTTTTGCATAAAGATGAGAAGACATTGATGTGGATGTATACTCACTTAAGGTATTGTTCCAATGGCAAATGTGGATGTCATGCTCACATTTTCGGTACTGCCTCAGGCGGTTTGACGTACTGTAACACTGCTTCCATGATCGGTTCCTAAAAAGCAAAGAACCAGGTCACACTCATCCCTCCAGGTCACTTGTGAGTTGTTGGTAGAATAGGCATGGAGATAACCCTAAAACTTGAAGAGGAGATGGAGCAATGCTGCGTGTTCCTTATACTTTTAAAAGCAACTTTCTGCGCACATCCCTGAGCATTCTTCCACAACATCTGTAGTTACCGCCGAGGTAGAAACGAATACCAAGTCCTGGTTTTGCATACAGAGGGCATTGACGTGGATGTTGACTCACTTTAAGTCTCACTCAAAATATTGTTCCAATGGCGAATGTAGATGTCAGACTCACATTTTCGGTACTGATTAAGGTGGTTTGAGGTTCTATAACGCTGTTCCCCTGATTAATCCATCAAATATCAAAGTACCTTACACAAGCCTCCTTTTAACCCCATGTTTAACGACACAAATAGCTTACAACTATTCGTCTCTTTTACTCGAATACTTTAGAAAACATTTAGAGACGTAACCAAGAAGGCTACTGAGTATGAAAAAGTTGCACGCGCTCAATACGACGAGACCGTGCGATTCGAGGTTAGCCCAAGCGCTGCTGAGGTATCAATTTGACTACCACCTCTGGTGTCCCACCTTGGAATATAAAAACAGGAAAGGCATCAGTCGATCCCACCTGTGAAGACCTAAGTCAACTGTTAAACTAGGGAAGCAGATTTATTATAGCGGCATAGTCATGTCTTGCACCTGGAGAGCAGTCTCATCACAGTAAATGAATTGCTGCTACCAAGGCGGTGAGCCAACGCAAAGTCAGCACGAATTTCGACCAATCAGAGTCCTGCATTTATCATTTTAGAACCAGCGTCTCCTGAGATAACTCAGTCAACTCTTTCAACCCAACTCCGAAGGAAAAGGAGGTAGTAGCAACGGAGAAGACTAAAGAAGCAGCCTCGACCACCACACAACGTAAGATGTGCTGCAATTTGCCTAAACTGTCTCCTTTCGTGGCTCTTGGCTGTTGAAGTATCCATTTTACTGCCACACCTGGCGGCTCAGTTTCTAAGATGACAGAAACAGTACGGTTTAATCAACTTTAAAGCTACCAAAGCAGCTGTTTCGAGAGGCACAACTATGTGTAGCATCTTAAGGGTCGGCTCATCTCATTGGAAACATTTCTTCTCCCAAGAAGATGAGCCAATAGAAAGGCAGTAGAGATCTCATTAACCAATCAGAGTCCTGTATTTTCTGGTTCTTTTAGAACCAGTGCCTCCTGAGATCACCCACGCAACCCTTTCAACAGCTATTGAAGTTGGTAAGTTTGTGGACTTCCTACAGTCACTTCACAAAATTCAGGGGTACATTAACTCCATAAAGTGAGNTCATTAACCAATCAGAGTCCTGTATTTTCTGGTTCTTTTAGAACCAGTGCCTCCTGAGATCACCCACGCAACCCTTTCAACAGCTATTGAAGTTGGTAAGTTTGTGGACTTCCTACAGTCACTTCACAAAATTCAGGGGTACATTAACTCCATAAAGTGAGGCTTAGTTAAATGAGGCGTTGTAAATCGCTTTAATCAAATTTACTCGAAACGCTGTAACAACTCGAAGTCATTTGAACAACCTGGTATGAATGGCTAGGTTCTGTGGTGATTTTGCTGATTTACTGAAGTTGTGCTGACCCTAACGGATAAACATCTGTTTCGAAAAGAACTTGTCGCTTCGCCACTCATCGAACTACCCGAACATGGGTACACAGCACTTCCTCCGAAACAAGGAGTTGGGGGGTGAGNGCTTAGTTAAATGAGGCGTTGTAAATCGCTTTAATCAAATTTACTCGAAACGCTGTAACAACTCGAAGTCATTTGAACAACCTGGTATGAATGGCTAGGTTCTGTGGTGATTTTGCTGATTTACTGAAGTTGTGCTGACCCTAACGGATAAACATCTGTTTCGAAAAGAACTTGTCGCTTCGCCACTCATCGAACTACCCGAACATGGGTACACAGCACTTCCTCCGAAACAAGGAGTTGGGGGGTGAGTTTGGCTTTCCATACGAAAGTAGACAAGGAGAAATGGTATTGACCGAAGGAGACGGTTTTCTGCCTAAAGGACGTGTGAGTACGAAGACCGTGCTGCTCGCTGTCATCGGGACCTTAGGAGCCTTCCTCGTAGTCACCGCTGCTGTGCTGATGTTGCAGAGGTGGCGTCAGAGAAACGCTACGAAGATGTTTGAGTGCGTTGTTAGCTACAATTTCACTTATCTGTTTGACAGGTGCTTGACCTATCCATTTGCATTTCTTTGCAGGAGTTCTCCTCTCGCCGACCTACCACCGTTCTACTCGTGGGGATAGTGTTTGGATGAAATCCTCAGATTGTAGTTTCTAACGCAAGGGTTATTACAATTTGTGTACCCATAGAGAGAGAGAGTTCCGATCGTTGACTTTGTGACATCCAAAATGTGTTTCCTGCATCCCCTATCCTTTTCTCTTTCCTTCTCCACTTGTTGTGGTTCTGCAAATCACATCAATCTAAAGGTTGCTACATCAAAGACCGCTTGGAACAGATTGTGAGTCATTTCACCACTTTTGTGTTTGCACCCAGCTTCTTCGCTGAAGTTGTAATAAGTGGTATGGGTAAGCACATGTTGTTAAGGTAGAGAAGAGCTCCAAGACTGTTTTGTGGAACGAAGTACAGCGCGCAGAGGCTGACACGTCATTGCAGACTTGACTTGATTATCTTCTGCCACCCAGATGTGGAACTTGAATAGGCCAAAAGTCTGCTAGAGTAGCATGAACTCACTTAGTCGTCGGGTCGGTCCCCTGTGAATACCGAGCCCGGTTGGTTCCGAGATTGCACAGGCTAATGAGGGAGCTAATGCGCCCTAGAGTTAACGTCGAACCCTTCTACACGATGTCTACAACATTCCCTTTGGTGACACNACACGTCATTGCAGTGCAACACAGAATGAAACAGGCTATCAGGCAAGGCAGATCACTGCATGCAATTTGGTCAAAGTGAAGTCCCAATTTCCTTGGCCACTTTAGTTGAAGTTACGTCCAAGAGTAAGCGGTTTGGACAATTTGTACAATGTGAGACCTAATTATACTTTGGCATGTCAAGTGACCTGGCCACCTTCCACAACTTAGATGCGGAACTTAAACAGATTAAAAGTCTGCTAAAGTAGCATGAATTCACTTTATCGTCGGGTCGGTTTCCTGTGAATACCGAGTCACGTTGGTTCCGCGATTGCACAGGCTAATGAGGGAGCCAATGTGGCCTGGAGCCAACGTCAAATCCTTCTACACGATGTCCGCAAAATTGGATTTAATGACACTAGTCGGTGAGGCCACACCAACGTCAGCACTTTTTTGCATTTCTCCATGGACGCGCATCTGACACCGTTGGCACACTTGTCACTCTGTCTACACCTTCTTGCTATTATTGAGAATGATGTAGAGCATCGTTATGGAAACTCGACTGCAGTCGCTGCTCTGTATCCTAAAGGTACTTCCTTATCAATCCTCGGGGGCGGGGACGCAGGAAATGCAAGTTTGCTGGCCAAGCCAATGGGTGGAGAGGTGTTGGAAACTTAAAGCAGTCCTTGGTTCCACGTGGAATTCTGTCACTACTGCCACCTTAGTGCATCCCCCTCTCACCACTTAACTGAGACATGGGAGGCAACTCTGCCACAGGTGCATTCTACGATGCTGCTGAGCCCATGCAGCCCACAATGCTTCACCTAGATCTTGATTGTTATTTGTGCGGATCCTAGGGAAAGGCTGCTCCATTGTGTGGTTGGTGAATAACCAGACTTTGGCGATGACGCTTTCNTGGAATTCTGTCACTACTGCCACCTTAGTGCATCTCACTCTCACCACTTAACTGAGACATGGGAGGCAACTCTGCCACAGGTGCATTCTACGATGCTGCTGAGCCCATGCAGCCCACAATGCTTCACCTAGATCTTGATTGTTATTTGTGCGGATCCTAGGGAAAGGCTGCTCCATTGTGTGGTTGGTGAATAACCAGACTTTGGCGATGACGCTTTAAGAGCTTTGACCGAATGTTCATAGGAACAGCGTCGCAATAGTTGGGATTGTATAGGGCAGCTGTCCCACCCTGCCAGATTCTACGTCTGTCTTTGTCTTGCTGACCCACTTGGCTTCCTACAAACCACACAAATCCTGCTCACAATCTTCTGCACGAAGACATAGATGTCCGAAGGCTCAGGTTTGCCGCCCTGTGTTAGGGTGAACTTTGAGACCTCTCAATGACGCCTGTTGTTGTCCACTTTCATAATGCTCAGACTGTGCACTTGAGCGGGCTATTCTCCAGCTCGTCAGGACTGATTTAGTACATCCTTCCTCCAGGGTCATCCATCCACCAACCTTGGAACACGATTGGCTCTAATGCATCCATGCACAAATTCGATACTGGTCACGATTTTGTGGGTGTAATTTTCGGCAACCATTTTCTTCAAGCAGCATGAATTGAAAATGACTTACTGCTGCTCTTGTTGTTGCTTAGCGGTCACATCATTCAGTCACTTGCACTCCCTCCCATGGCTGAGAGAACTTTGCAAATCGTGTGATTTCCGAATTTGTAGATGTGGAATATGATTGGTTAGTTGTAGCTCTCACAATTCTGGAGAAGGCTAACGGTACAAAGTCGCGCTAATTTCCTTTTATCCTAAAAGGAAAAATGGAATTCCGATGTGTGTATATGGAAGGGTAAAGTAGCACTACTTTCTCGATGATTCATTTAAATTGGGACGCATGACACGGCTACAGGATGACAGTGGAAATTGTGTGGTCCTTCTGCTAGTTTATCGCTGAGCTTCCTCTTCGCTGTTTACCTGGTTTAACTACAATGTCTTGTTAAAAGGACATCAGCTGTGAGGCAGGCGTAAAAATGAAGCAGGCCTTTTACAATGTATTACAGGCAACTTTTCTTTATACTAAAACAATTACAAATTCTTGATCAGCATTCTGCCTCATTTTTGCATAATTTCCTCCAAAACCCAAAGATCTCTTCATGAATGACAAGAATCAATTAGTTTAGTTTCTTTTCTGTTTTGGGCACTCAGTTGATGCTACTGGTCCTTCCACCAAATCAGAAGTCCTCTAAATTTTGTTAGCAATTATTATTTGGACTTAGAGAGGTTGTGGGAAATCACAGTGCGCGACAAAATAAGTTGCTGATAACAGGCCGTTGACTCGAATGCTCTTCGCTTTAGAAAGTCATGTAGAGTCATTGTTGCCTTTCTTAAAGTATGTGAGGAAAAGTGAATTAGAAGTTAAATAATGGCACTCATCCATTGTAAAGTGCTCCAAACCACAAAACTACTCCTTATTTTACTAATGAGGTCAGGTCGCCATACTGGGACTTCCATGCTTAAGCGAAGCCTTTTCTAAGCACCTGCCACTATCGCCAAATTAAATCCCTTCAATGGCATGTTGTTAGTACTACTGATAAATATTTGAGTAGGTGTGGTGGTTTCGATAACTCGAGAACCCCATGGAAGCGGGCCTTTGCCAAGTGAAGTTACAAACTAACTGCTATAACTGCCACCAAATTGACTAACATAGGAATAAACTAAAATTCATTGCTTTTGAATACAGATTAGTTACTTAGATCAGTCCAAGTTTTGATGTGGCAGGCAAATCGTCGCTAATGATCTTTGGAGGTCCAAGGCCCAATGGAGCAGTAAAGGCTCCTACTCTTTATAAACGATCTTCCTTATCATCTTCTAAGACTTTCTTCATGTTACTACTTTATTCTCTCCACCGTCCCTGTCTGATTTGTTAGTTTTGCCTTGGCCTGGAGCTCGAACTGTCTTTCGCACCATTACTATGCAAGGGCGCGCCACAAGGGTGAGGTGTTGTTGCCCAGTTTGCACTGAATTTTTCGCGGTAATTCACAGTCTTGGCTATTCCGATGTTGCTTTAGCTCCTGGTGAGTGTGCAGTCACTAGGATTTTATGATAAGTCTCTTAAGGCACCATTTGCCTCATTTGATTTAGAGCATACTGTCACATTCTAGGGAGGCATCGCCTCTTTCGCCACGTTCGAAAGCCATATTTATAAACATAGAGAACCACACTCTTAAAATCCTGTCTGAACGAGGCAACACGCTAGGTGGGTTCAAAGTTGCCTCAAAGGTTTGCCTCAGCAATCGAAATGCCTTGGCCCTAGCCAGGCAACCTAATCTTTTGTCTCGTTTTACAAATACAGCACGAGAGTCATGCGATCTTAATGCGACTGGGCAAAAAGGACACATTTCGTGAGGTTACCATAAAACACAATCTTATATGCACCTAGGATTGCTGGCACTTACACGTTTGTCTACAAAACAGAAAGGTGAATTAACAGTTGTGTTTATTTCGATGCCTGACTTCGTTCATCATTGCCTTTTAGTAGAATCCCTCTTGGTAGGGCTTTCCTGTCACTCGGACCTGTCTATTCATGCCTTGATTGTCGTTGAACTGTCACCCAGCAATGCAGGTCAAAACTCAACAGGAAGCCTTACAGAGTGTGGGATTCATTCCTTTGGCCACTATTGCTTCCACAAGTGGACCTCGCCAGGATGTCCGCTCCGCCTCTACTAAGAGTCCCGTTTCCAAATCAAACAGATCAACTGTTTCCATCGGCCTTGGGTTATGTTCCTTTCACAGCGGGTTGTGCCTACCTATTGAGATGGTAAGGAATGACATCAGGGAATGATGATGAGATAGCAGCTCTTCTTTTGAGCACACAATGTCATGGATACTTGCTTACACATTAACTAGCAGTCGCAAGTCCTTCTACCCACCTTCCACGTGCATTGCACCGCACCCACGGCATACAAAGCAATCACTAGTTGTCTAGTGACATTATAGCTCCCGCTTTTAGAATGTGTGTGGCAGACGAATAGTGGGGTTTGAATTTGCGCTGGAGCGTAGAAGTTGGTATGAAATAGGTAAGAGGGTTCAAATTGGCAGGAAAAGCTTCTCGTCACTGGGCAACATTTGATGTTTATGTTTAACTACCGATTGGCAAGTAAAATAGACTGGCTTGTGCTAAAAGATGTTTTTGGCAGTAAAGTAACTTAACTTTAGGCCTAAACTGAAATAAGCACCGAATTCAAGGTGCTATGCCTTTCTGCCTTCTTTGCATGACAGGAAACAAGCAGAACCAGAGTTGACCCAGTTCAATGGTGTAGCTACCTCCATTTTAGGACGGAGAGGCTCGACTAGCGGTAGGTTTCGCGAGCACAGTATGTTCTCAATGCCGCACTTAGGTGAAGGGCTGAAATAGGGTTAAAGGAAATACCATGTTGATCCAGCGCTCCATGTCTATGGTTAATGACTTCCACGTGCAAACGATCGCATGCATTGTAGAAGTACCCAGGAGTTACAATGCACCAATCTAACCATACAAAGGTGCAAATTCTAGTACCACGGTCTTTTTCTCCCGGTTTTAGGAGGTGCTTGTGTATCACGGCGGTGTTTACTACATCTCACCATCCACCCGCTAGAGACTATGCTTTCTGTTAGTTACCTGTACGATTCGTAGTGGGCACTCAGAAGGATCGCATCCATTCATGTGGATCCCAAGCGTATGCTCACTTACGATGTCTTGCACATATGGGGTGCGCATTTGCCTCAAGTTAGACCCAACTTGGCTGCCAGTGGGTCGCACGACATTGGCACGACACTGTCGAAGTGCACCAATACGATGGGGTTTGGATGCCGTATGAGGAGGCAATGCATGCCACCTCGCCTTCGTTTCACTTACCTGCCTTCGTCTCGTCTACAGGCGGGAGACACTAGACATGCATCCTTTCGATGCTTGTGCACTTATTCGAGACGATAAACTCACACTGTCGTAAGTGACAGCGCCACCGTCACGACTTGCGTTATGAAAACACACAGTGTGAATGGACGGCTCGAAGAACTGTTTTCTGCACCTACTCTCGTACTTAGCGATCAACGTCTAGATGTGAAAGCTGCCAAACTTTATTTAGAAGGCATCTTATGGAGTGGTTTGCAGTCGCGCATTGCAGGGTTAGTAGGAAGAAGTGAAGCGTGTGCCAGTACGGACAAATTTGTCCACGGTGTTGCAACGTTCGATATTTATTTATTGGAGGAGGCGGAGGAGGAATAGGAGGGCTTAGATGTCATCTGCCTTAGCAAGTTCACTAGCACCTATTGGTGCATACATTAGACTTCTGTGTATGCGTGCAGCATGGCTTGTGCACTGATTGGTTGTAATCCGTTCAGCAGCGAATCTACCTCTCAGTGGCTAGTAGGACAGCGCTAACGATGCGGATAATTTAAATCTACCTGCTGCAACGAGAATGATGGCAATATTGCTTCCTCTACCAGTCTCTTTTGTCAGTCGCGCACTGTTTCACCTATGCAAGTTGCCACACTCTCCTCTCTCACCCTCCATTAGCGAATAATAAGCAAGTCATCTTTCACCTCCTCTTCTTTCTCAGATCCAAACTCACTGATGTAGCTGACGTCGAAAGCCAAAGCAAAGAAATTTGTATGCATCTTTAATTTCATTAATCATCTCAATCGTTATCCACTGCTACTCCCCCAGCCATTAAATGCGATAATTTGGCCGAACATGGAGGGCGGATCTCAATGTGCATGCTGCTTACTTGCACTCTGTGGATTTGGTATGTGACAGGAGTAAATTAGCACTGTCACTCATTTTATTTCCCCTCGTTCCATACTCCTCTCTCTTAGAGCCGGTACAAGTTAGTCATCTGATCAATCCACTTGGATCGTTCAATGCTGGCCACATCTACTTGGCGACCATGCTGATATACAGGCAGGGCAAATTGTGCATCTCCACCGAAGTGGCCAATTTAGATGCATCGCCTGCAACACTAAAGGCTTCAATTTATTCAAACTCGTCTTTGTAGAAAGCAATTTTGCATTCATCGGTAGAGATGGAGGCCTGGTGGCATGAAGTGTGGATATTATAATGGAAATGCACAACAGAGAAGTATTCGTGGCCCTTAACCCTAACTGATGAAATCGCCTTTGACATTACATTTCACAAGAACTCGCTTTTATGTGTGGACGCATTACCGAATCCGGATGCCCTCACTTCTTTCCATGCAATCCCACACATTACTCGAAACTCGGCTGCAGCATCAAGTACAAGTGAGGAATCTTGACGAAGTAGGCAAAAAGCGAGCATTGCTCATTCAAATGTAGGCTGCCTTTATGGTGACAATGCAAGTTGTAATGGAAAGGCATTGACGGCTTTGATCCTGTTCAAGTGGTGTTAGTTACGAATGTCATCATTTTAATATTTGAAATGGGATGGATACAAAAGTGTTGTGTGCACTAGGTCTGCAGCATGCAATGGAGAAAAATGCTTGGTTCTTGAAGGCCATCAGGCTGTGCTGAAAACAGAAGAGGACTGAGGGTTTGCATTCAAGCATCGAAAGAAGGCAATTGGCACTGGCAATCAGGATGAGGCCAATTCAAAAAACCTTTTAGAGTATGCTGTTCTGTCATATCTAATAATAAAGAGAAGCAAAATTTGGCATCGCTGAATGTCTATTATTGGTTCCATGCTCATTGTCTCTACATCTTGACTACTGTTTCACACTTTGTGTGTGGCCGCACAACAGCCCTGGCAAGAACTATGCGTCTGAGGCTCTAGCACTGAATCTATTCATTTACAGCAGGCATTTTTGTACTTTAAGCTTAGCTCTGCCCAATATTGCCGTTTGATATGCTCAGCAATGAGGAATTACTGACGTCGATGAGGAACGACTTAAATGTGGTGTAAAATGAAAGCATAAACCACGTTGGAATTAGTATGTTCTTACCAGTTTCAGACACTACGCATTAGACGCGAACTGGTATTAGTTTGCGCGTCGCTTGTTTAGGCCTTCCCGTTCTATTTCTAATGTACTTATGAGGAATCGCTAATCGAGCCTACTCAGAGGCGGTGTTCCTCAATGAGGAATAATTAAATACATTTTGCCTGCAAAAGAAATCAGGTGAAATAAGGCAAATTACCACCCTCACTCCCCTATCATCTGGGTACATGTGGTAAGAGAAGGAGGATGGGCAGACGGGCAACACATCTGGATGCTCTTTGTGTCTTCTAGTTCAGTCAATTATTCGGAGTTGGCATTCTGGATGGTTTTCTCAGGTGTAGGTGCTATCTTTGCAAACGTAAAAGTTATGCGCTTTGGAAGAAGAAACACTAGAGGCGAGGGGTCGAAAATGTGCCATAAAATAGTGGCAGGGTTAAAATTCCTTTGGAAGAAATTGAATGTGTCAACTGTTGGTCGATAGACGATGCCGGAACAGATTTGGTTGATCCGTTACTAAAAATGAAGGAGGATAATGGATATGCAAATCCAGCCGTCAGGCGAGAAAGGGCATGGTTCAATTCACTATGCATGGTACACACAATACGCATTGTTAGTCGGGCAAGTGAGTGCCAGTGAGTATCGATAGATCTGCCATGATCCAAATTTCATTTGCTAGCCAATTCATTGGTCGACTTCTGGTACAGGGATGAGGAAACTCCATGGTCAGTTTGATGTGCAGTTGCTGCTGTAATCGTGTTAGTGGTAGTAGTAGTGGTAGACGTTGGTGTGATGCCAATGTCAACGTTCAAAACGCGGGTCTGACCGATCAGCAGTCTATCAGTGTCTCCAAACAGCCACAACCCCTGGCTCTTTCCTCAAACAGCCAACGAACTCCTCATTTAATAGTGCCAGACTCGGTAGACAGAGCCATGCTAATCACCTTCTCTCGCAATGAATGATGGTACAGGTTTGCCATCCTCTCGCATCAGGAAGCCAAGTCAACAAAATTTATCAGGCAAACAAGTAACATTCTGCCATCCCTCTGCCATCGAATGGTAGGTTTGGTCATCATCCTTTCAAAAGCCCATCAGATTAGAAATGTATGCGTAAAACCTAGTGCCTTTTCTGCGTTTGGCGTACTGTACGACAGACTTACCTTTGCTTGGGTCTGTTAGAACGCATCGTCACCGTATGGCATGGATTGCGACGTGTCTCCAAATTACCGAGTCCACCATCGAAGTCGGGGTCGTCTTCCTGCCGGTCCTTCATTCGGCACATTGACTGATGAAATTCTTTTTTGAATATTTTCAATCTACCACAACTTTGCTCTTCTGAGGGAGCGGACAACCAGAATCGGTCTCCCTCTTCTCCTTCCTTTCAGAGATGCAGGCTGTCATCGTCACATCAAGAGTCTACATTTCACATTTTGCTGTAAAAGGAACTCCACAGAATGCACTATTCTGTCCACGTTATTAAAGGCATTCAAGTAAGCTATTTGCTTGCTCTTATCTGCACGGGATCAGCAGAGGTAAGAAGGGCTGGATGAAGTGTGGAAGGCACTTAGTTCACTCTGCGTCACCCACATTTAAGAGCGAAAGGCAGAAATCCTAGCTGCGACCTACAGAGGGCTGTGGAAATGGCCGGTGGTCTGGACCAGGCTGAGGCGGATGCCTTATCCTTGAAATTCGGAGTTGTATCACGGGACCGAACTCTCGCTTTGATGTTATAACCTAGTCCTTCCTAGTTTTAGCAGATTAGTTCCTATTAGGAGGAGGGAGCGGTACTTAAACCACCAACACAAACGGCGGTCTCCTGAAATAGAGCTGGATATTAAGGAGAAGGAATAATGCCTAAGAATTCAAGAGTAGGTACCGTCACTGTCAAGGATAAATTGAGGTCAGCTTAGGATGTCGCCTGACAGTGGCTGAAGTCGGGCCACACGCTTCATTCAACAGTGTACTCGTGGGCATAGTGCCAATGTTCGGACGCGAGAGAATTCCAAAATATGCCGCCTTATCACCTATGCCTCAAGACAATCAACTATCAGTGCTTTGTGATGCACATCACGCCATTTTTACTGTCTTGATATGAGGCTGTCAACTCAAACATTTTATTCAACTTCGTTTTGTCTGCTCACGCTAATTGATAGCATTTGTTTTAAAACACTGCCTTGGGAGTGACCTGCCATTTTAAAATCTCTTCTGATTTACTCTGACAGTGCTCGCTACTTATTTAAACCATAGCATACTTCCTAGGTTGGATTAGATCTCGACAGAATTAAGGCTCAGTGAGAACATTATGCGTTGAATTAAACACTCAGCTTGACATATCGTCGTATTTCATTGAATTCTACCATGAGGTCTGTAGACGCACTGCACGTCCTTTCAAATTTCAGCCTCCATGTCAGACTCACATCTCTCGCGTTTCGTCTTGGCCTGACATTCTCCACACGGCATAGAGCTAAATGGAAATGGAGATTAAAAACCGTAAGTAAAGATTATGTGCGCACTTACGGTAGAAAATGTGCCAGCTAGCTTCAAGTCTTGTCGGCACGAAAGGTGAGGCAGTTGAGGTGTGCCATGTGCTATCAAGTGGTCGCAGAGTCGTGAGGTCGTAAGCTGCAAAGGCTTCATATTTCAGTCATTCCAGTGCACATCCATGGCCACACACAGGCGATAAGTTGCGCCTGGACTGAGGCGATCCAGGCAGACACTTGTTTGTCCTCACTTAGTTGAGCATGCATTTGCGCTGTTCTAGGTAACGATTTGGATGATGACCGTTTCAGTCCCTCCCCATCAGGTAGGTGGGTTGTTCTCAGGTCTACTGAACCATTGCTTAAGGCTTGACAGAGGCCTAGAGGAGTAGTCCTTTTGCTCGAAAACGAATTGTACTGTCTAAATTACTTCCATATTGAGCGAGCGCCTATGTTCTTAACTGTGGAACAATTTTAAAAATCCTCAGTGCATTCATAGAAACGAGTTTTCATCCACAAGCGTGAGAATTTTATGCATCTTCGACATTTCCTCCATCGGAATTTGCTGGTGCCTTCACATCACGAAATTTGGCTGTCCCTCGCTTTGTTTTGCAAATCAGTCGCTGTCAGTTCACAAAGTTGGATTATAACTCGGCACTCGATGAAGATCGTGGCAGCAGTGGAGCACACTCTGTAGGTAATGATGGCGGCTGCAGCAGTAGCGCTATTAACTCAACTTCTCATCCTTTGACGCACAGTCATTTCCGCCGGTACAATACAGACCATCGAGACGTGGTTGGACAATTCGTGTGAGATTACGTGAGGACAAGGCAAGCACACCACTATATGGTCAATTATATCCATGAGGAGGGTGACGTCTACGTCCCCTACCCTACCGAAATGTCACTCTCCTCCTGTTGACTTGGCACCTGACACGGAACTGAAAGAAAGGAAGAAGAAGCTTTAACTGAAATGACGGATTGTTCCGTGCCATACCAACAACCGCGTTGTTGCACTATGACACGTCTTCATTGCAATTGTTTCAGTGAATATTATCAGCGGTTGCGCGAGCTAGCTCATGGCACAATTGAAGTGGAAGAAGCGAAAGGTAACGACTGCACTAATAGGGTTAACGGTACCAGCGGATACGCTATGACAACTGTGGTTGACAGCAGCCTAATCTCTAGCCTCCGACCGTTTCTTCCAAGCCACACAGTATCGTTGGCTATGCTTTAACTGGCATTAATATACATAAAACTCTAAGGGATGCATGATAGGGTTGACTTCCGAAATCGTTATTTTTCACGTCCACTTCTGATAAGCAGTTTGGAATTTCATCAAATTTAGTAAATTGCTCGATGTTGATGTCCACAACTCTTCGAGTTTAGCACTTCTCCTTAATCTTTATTCCAACTTAACGTCTAGTGGCCTTCAGCCTCAAAGTAAAGTTGCCCTTATGCCTTAGCTGTCGGTGAGATAGGTTTGGTATGCGCTAAACAAAATGAGCAACTGCTACAATCGTTGCTACCTTTTGTTTTCTTGTCTTTAAACGTGTGGTGCTTGCTCTGCTTCTCTCGCATTCATTAACTTCATTGTAGTGTTTCCTTAAACAATTTCCTCCGTCGAAATTGATTGACATTTCATGCCTTGCTTTTCTTTTATAAATTCTTCTTAGGACATCACAACTTTGCCAAAGATGATGCTTTGTGTTTGCCTAAGGTTTCCCCTATGTCAATTAATTATTTTGAGGTTGAACTCCATTCCAGGTTTCTGGAAACCACTTTTACAATGCAATGCTCTTGAGCAACTGCCTTTTCTTGTTAAGTGTTTCCTCGGATCTTATGCTCTTTAAGGCGCTCCGGTTTTGTTCATTATGAGTCGAAGAGTGCTCTTGAACAATTCTTACGTTGAACTAACTGATGTTGTGCTTCTAGGCACTTTGTAATTAATTCGCTTGGTTTCAACCAAACCTATTTCCTCTTTGGGTGTCTTGATACTTAGAGTCGAATTTGGAGTGAGTGATTCCTGTTTACTTCAACCTATCCACACTTCTCATTGGCCTTCCTCCTTCACTTTCATCATTTAATGTGTCTTTTACAAAGCAACGCTTTACACTGCGTGGCGAACGGGGCTCAAAATGACCAACCAGCTTTATTAGTTTTCAACTACGCACTTCCGCCTTGCACTTACTTCTCCCACATTCTTATATAGTTACCTCCATAGCCTAAGCGCCTCTTTGTGAGTAGCACGAATCAATTAGTTGGTGTCAAAGTTTTCGTTTTGTTCCGTTTTGGGAACTTAGTTAATGCTAATGTTTCTTTCACCAAATCAGAAGGCATCTAAATTTTGTTGGCAATTATCAATTAGCACTCGAAAGGCTGCACGGAATCACAACGTCGGTCAAAGAAGGTTGTTGAGTACAAGCCGTCAACTCGGATACTCTCTGTCTTAAAAACGTCATGTGGAGGCATTGTTGCCTTATTAAAAATATACGCAGAAAAATAAGTTAGTTGGAAGATAACTAATGGCACTTATCCATGGTAAAGTGCACCAAACCACAAAACTGTTCCCCATTTTACTATTGTGGTCAGGTCGCCATACCAGGATTGCCATGCCTAAGCGAAGCCCTTTCTAAGCACCCGTCACTATCGCTAAATGAAGTTCCTTCAATGGCGACTTGTTGGTACTACTGATAAGCATTTGAGTAGGCGTGGCACAAAGGGTCCACAGACGATTGATGCCACAATTGGGCTGCATTTGGTACCAGTTAAACCTATGTGACAGTATGAACACACATTCACTCAGCAGACGATGGACTGGCGAAGCATAAGTCAAGCCCTGATGCGTTATAAGTATAGAGGGCCTGAAAGATTTTACGACTAGATGCACAAGTTGACAAGATTGGGTCCTTTAATTATCCAAAAGCATCTCAGAGGTAGAATTAGCTATATGTAAAAATGCACAAACTGTAAGCGATAGATGTCGGTGGAAAAGCAATTCAGACTTCTCAAATTGGGTTCGGATAACCCAAGAATCCCATAGAAGCGGGCTTTTCCCATCTGTTTTCCCATCTGAAACTACAAACTAATTGCTACTACTGCTACGTATTTGAGCAGCATAGCATCAAACTATAATAACTTACTTTTGAGTACAGATTAGTTACTTAGTTTAGTATTTTTTTTGATGAGGTAGGCATATTGTCGCCAACGATCTTTAGGAGTCCAGACCCTAATGGAACAATAAAGGCTCTTATTCTTGATCAACAAATTTTNAGTTTAGTATTTTTTTTGATGAGGTAGGCATATTGTCGCCAACGATCTTTAGGAGTCCAGACCCTAATGGAACAATAAAGGCTCTTATTCTTGATCAACAAATTTTTTCGTCTTGTAAGAGTGTCTACACGTCATCACATAGGTCGCCTCAACTTCTCTTGCTGATTTGCTAGTTTCGCCTTAGCTCGGCGATCAAAGTGGCTTTAGCACCGTCAATACGCAGTGGGACGCCACATGGGTGGAGAGTTGTTGCTCAGTTTTCACTAATGTTGCTCTAGCTTCCGGTGTGTGTACAGTCACTAAGGTTTTATGGTACGTCTCTTAAGGCATTATTTGCCTCATTTGATTTAAAGCTTCCTGTCACATTCTAAGGAGGCATTGCCTCCTTCGCCATGTTCAAACGCCACATTTATAAACAAAGAGAACCACCCTCTTGAAATCCTGCCAGAATGAGGCAATCCGCTGGGTGGATTCAAAGTTGCCTCAAAGGTTTGCCTCAGCAAGCAAAAAGCCTTGGCCCTAGCCAGGCAACTCAATTCTTTGTCTCGTTTCTAAAAGCAGCATGGGAGAATCATGCGATCTCAATGCGACTGGGCATAAAGGACGCGTTTTGTGAGGTTATCATCAATCACAATCTTATATGCACTTCGAAGTGCTCGTACTTACACTCCTTTTGTCCTCAAGACGGGGGGGCGAAGCAACAGTTGTGATTAATTTGATGCCTAGCCTCGCTCATCATTGCCTTTCAGTAGACTCCTCCTTGGTAGGGCTTGCCTGCTACTTGGAGCTGTCTATTCATGCTTTAATGATCGTCGAACTGTCACACAGTGATGCAGATCAATCTCAACAGGAATCCTTTCAGAGCGTGGAATTCATTCCTCTGGCCACTACTGCTTCCACAAAAGAACCTTGCCAGGATGCTCATTCCACCTCTACTAAGATTCCTGCTTTCAAATCAAACAACTCAACCGTCTCCATCGGCTTTGGTTTAACGTGGCTGCTTGGCTTGAATGTGTCAATATTTGAGACCGTTAAGTTGGGGCCAGCTCAATCACTCTCTCTAAATGTAGCCACAAATATAGTTGTGAACGGAGCGACATCAGTTCCAACCACATCCAGAGCAGTTGAAAGCCCATAAAATCCACTCCGAAGGAATTCTTTTGATGGAAAAGGAATACACGAACAAGAGCATTGGATTCTACGTTGGTTTGCATTTAAAACCGCATTATAATTGTAAACCGTGAAATTGGAGACCGTGGATGGGAGAGGGACAGAGATGGAATAAGACAGCCGAATCACACCTGTGTGGGATTGCCAGGTAAGTTCACCTTGCTGTCACACTACTTAATTGAGTGAATACGGTTTGTGCATGAATTCATCCGCAGTCCCCATGATCCCTTGTAGTAGTCGGAGAAGGAAAGTGACTAGACTGCAAATGGACTTGGATTAGTGCACAACGAATACTATGGGCACAGACAGACACAAATGGAGGAGAAAGGGAGTATTAGCGAATGAGGGTGCAGAAATGGAAAAGGTTTGGACGAATTCGGATTTGCACAGAAAGCTGTGGAATCAGCACGACGCCAATGGCTACAGCAATCTCAGAATCTGCGCAAGGATCCTCCAGCCGCCTCTGTTGTTGCTGATTTTTGCCTGCACCCTTCGTTTGGTTCTGAAAGCTCAACAAGGCTTTGGAGCGATTCACACGGCCGAGGAGTTGCTTTGAGGAATTATTGAGGAAGACGGCAAGTGGCCAATGACCACTTGAAGATGTAATTGGTGCTGTGTAGCTAATCAGTCAGCGAGATCGTGGAGCGGATTGTTCTTTACGAAAGCTTTTAATGATTGCGAGTCCTGGCAAGAAGAGCATTTTAATTTCCTCCTCTTCACTTCGCCTGCTAAGCGTGAGACGAAAGGAAATTACCTTTTCAACAGCCTAATGTATAAGAAATAGCCAATTTAAATACATAAAATGAAGCTGCATTCTACAGAATAGAAATCAACCTTTAACTAACCCCTGGAAACAGTGTCGATTTGGAAAGACTTGTCGCCACAGCTCGAGCAGGACGAAAAACCGACTCCATCATTGGCGCCAAATACTTGAAATTTCATACGTCTTGGTTACGCTGCCGATTGTGTCCTTCCCACCGTTCCCACCAAACCAATCTACTCCCCTCCACTCATGTCCAACGAACGGTAAAGAGCCTGACGGAGTGTCACAATTTGGCAGGTTGACTGCATGAACAACGTGGTGTCACCGACAGACGTGCGACTGTTCTTGAAACGTTCTCATCACTAAGACATTGTCATTGAGCAAACGAAGATCGTACCACCGTAGTTGACACAAAGCCTTCTGCAAACAGGAGTTGGAAGGCGAAGGGTCTGTATCTTAGAATATAAAGAGGTTCACTACCACACACTGCTCCATCTGTGCAACCAACCATCTCTGTCGCAGGTTGTCAGACAGAAGTAGTAGCAGCTGAGATGTGTGAATGCTTGACGCTAGCATTATCCTACACGGATTCGACAATACTCCCATTCTCTGTGCTCTACAACATTGCGACTATTTCGTGTGATTGGCTCACCATACTTCCGGCTTTACCATCATCCAACAAGCCCACTGCCTTTGGAATTCTACAAGGGAAGCCAAGCGAACCATGCCCTGTCCTGAAGAATTTGTGCAGGAAGTGACCCATGTACAGACTACATCCTACGTCATAGTTTCAAATACATTTATGGTGCAGTTGTTCACCTCTTAGTTTCACCTGGCCTTCTCCTAGGCTTTGAATTGATATTTGAAGAGGAAAGGCTAATACCCTTAGCTAAATTTCACCGCCCTTGCTGAAAACGTGGCAAATCATCTTCCCAACGTGAAGGCAATCACGAAAATTGTGTGTATATTTCCCCAAGAAAATTACCTTTTGTAGAGTGTTATCCACAAAAGAAGACATTTTTAGGAAAACCATGTTTTGCACGACAATGTGGTTGAGGCTCTTGAATCAGCGTCTCCTTACAATCTTGGCTCGTTTTGTGATGTCCAGTTCAAAAAAATAACGTCATACACACCTAAATATTTATAATAGTTTCTGGTGCTCTTAGGTATCTCTTAGAAATGCCACCTCACCTTAATGGAGTTCCTCTTACATGGCAGCCGATATTTAGTAGACCCCACCACACCCCACGTATGTGCAACTACTAAAACCAATAAGTAGTATTCCTTCCCCTTGAGGAGCTCCTATCATCATCGTTACTCCTGCATCACAGCTGATATCCTTTTAAAATTGACCTTATAGTTAAACCAGGTGGAGAGTGAGGAAGAGCCTCGGCGCCAACACTTGCAGGAGGACCACACGATTTCCATTGTCATCCTGAGGATTAGCACGGCTTGGTTGCGTAAGCTTTCCCTACAATTGTGACGGCTTTTACCAACCAATCATATTCCACATCTACATATTCGGACATCACACGATTTGCAAAGCTCTCTCAGCCAGAGGAGGGAGTGCAAGTGGCTGGATGATGTGACTGCTAAGCAACAACAACAACAACAGTAAGTCATTTTCAGTTCTTGCTGCTTGAAGGAAGTGGTTGCCGTAAAATAACATCCACAAACCCTCGACCAGTATCGAATTTGTGCATGGATGCATCAGAGCCAATCGTGTTCCAAGGTTGGTGGATGGATGACCCTGGAGGAAGGATGTACTAAATCAGTCCTGATGAGCTGCAGAAAAGCCTGCTCATGTGGGTATACAGTGCGAAATGAAAGTGATCAACAACAGGTGCGTCGTTGACAGGTCACACAGTTTACACCAACACGAGGTGGCACACCTGAGCCCTCGAGTATCTATGCCTTCGTGCAGAAGACTTCGAGCAGGATTTGTGTGGTTTATAGGAAGCCAAGCTAAGGCGGGTCAGAAAGGAAGAGTTGGGCGTAAAAGTTGGCAGGGTGGAACACCTGTCGCAAACGAGCCCAGCTATTGCAACGCTCTTTCTGTGAACATTATGTCAAAGCTCTGAAAGCGTCATCGCCAACGCCTGGTTATTCCCCAACCACACATAGCTGCAGCCTTACCATAGCAACTGCATAAATAACACAATCATTTAGAGATTCACACTGGGTAACATGCCAGTCTTCCACACCGACGACCAGGTAAAGCATGGCCCATTGCAATGTTGCTTTCCACGTCTCAGTCAAGTGGTGAGAGAGGGCTGCACTAAGATGGCAGCAGTGACAGAATTCCACGTGGAACCAAGGACTGCTTTAAGTTTCCAACCCCTCTCTACCTCAGTCCTACTTTGGCTTGGCCAGCAAACTTGCAGTTCCTGCGTCCTCGACCCCGAGGATTGATAAGAGAGTACCTTGAGGCGATACAGCAGACACTCCAGTCAAGTTTCCACAACGATGCTCAGCCTCATTCCCAACAACAGCAAGAAGGCGTAGACAGAGTGACAGGTGTGCCAACGGTGTCAGTTGCGTGTCCATGGGGAAATGCAAAAAAGTACCGACTTTGGCGTCGCCTCACCCACTAGTGTCACCAAAGCGAATGTTGTAGACATCGTGTAGAAGAGTTTAACGTTAACTCTAGGGCGCATCAGCTCCCTTATTAGCCTGTGCAATCTCGGAGCCAACCGGACTCGCTATTCACAGGAAACCGACTCCACGATTAAGTGAGTTAATGCTACTCTAGCAGACTTTTGGTCTATTCCAGTTCCCCACCGAAGTAGCAGAAGATGGCCAAGTCAAGTCTTGCTTTGCACAAGTAGGCCAAGGGAATTGTCAAAACCGCTTACTCTTCGAAATAACTTCAACTACGAGTGGTCAAGAAAATTATGATTCCTCTGTGACCAACTTGAATGCAGTCATCTGCCTTGCCTGATAGCCTCTTCCGCTCTGTGTTGCACTGCCACGACGTGTCAGACTCTGCATGCTCTACTTCATTCCACAAAACGGTCTTGCAGCTCTCCTCCACCTTAACAACATATGCTTACCAATACTACTTATTACGACTTCAGCAAAGAAGCTGGGTGCAAACACAAACGCAGTGAAATGACTCACAAGCTGTTCCAAGCAGTCTTTGATGGATGTGATTTGCTGAACCGCAAACAAGTGAAGAAGGAAAGAGAAAAGGATAGGGGATGCAGTAGACACATTTTGGATGTCACAAAGTCAACGATTGCTACTCTCTCTCTCTCTCTGTGGGTGCACAAAGTGTGGCAACTCTTGCGTTAGAAACTACGATCTGAGGATTCCATCCGAAGACCCTCCCTACGAGGAAAACGGTGGTAGGTCGGCGGGAGGAGTATTCCTGCAAAGAAATGCAAATGGATAGGTCAAACACCTGTCAAACGAACAAGTGGCATCGCAGCTAACAACGCACTCAAACATCTTTGCAGCGTTTCGCCGACGCCACCTCTGCAACATCAGCACAGCAGCAGTGACTACGAGGAAGGCTCCCAAGGTCCCGAAGACAGCCAGCAGCGCGGTCTTCGTATTCACACGTCCTTTAGGCAGAAAACCGTCTCCTTCAATCAATGCCATTTCTCCTTGCCTACTTTCGTATGGAAAGCCAAACTTACCCTCGACCGTCTGCTCCGGAGGAAGTGCTGTGTACCCGTGCTCAGGTAGTTCGTTGAGTGGTGAAACAACAGGTTCTTGTCGAAACAGATATTTACCGGTTAGGGTCAGCACAACATCAGTAAATCAGCAAAACCACTACAGAACCTAGCCATTTGTACCAGGTTATTCTAATGACTTCGAGTTGTCACAGCGTTTCGAGTAAATTGGAGGAAAGCAACTTACAACGCCTCATTTAACCAAGCATCACTTTATGGAGTCAATGTACCACTGGAGTTCGTGCAGTGACCGTTGCAAGTCCACAAACTTACCAACTTTAATGGCTGTTGAAAGGGTTGCGTGGGTGGTCTCAGGAGGCACTGGTTCTAAAACAACCAGAAAATACGGGACTCTGATTGGTCAATGAGATCTCTGCTGCCTTTCTATTGGCTCATCTTCTTGGGAGGAGAACTGTTTCCAATGCGATGAGCCTGCTCTTGTGGTGCTAAACATGGTTGTGACTCTCAAAACAACTGCTTTGGTAGCTTTAATGTTGATTAAACCGTACTGTTTCTGTCATCTTAGAAACTGAGCCGTCAGGTGTGGCAGTAAAATGGATACTCCACCAGCCAGGAGCCACGATAGGAGACAGTTTAGGCAAATCGCAGCACATCTTACGTTGTGTGGTGGTCGAGGCTGTTTCTGTTTTCTCCTCCTTTGGAGTGTTGGTTGAAAGAGGTGACTGAGTGGTCTCAGGAGACGTTGGTTCTAAAATGATAAATGCAGGACTCTGATTGGTCAATGAGATTTGTGCTGCTTTTCCATTGGCTCATCTCCTTGGTAGCAGCAATTCACCCAATGTGATGAGACTGCTCTCCAGGTGCAAGACATGACTATGCCGCTAGAATAAAGCTGCTTCCCCAGTTTAACAGTTGACTCCGGTCTTCACAGGTGGGATCGACTGATGCATTTCCTCTTTTTATATTCCAAAGTGGAACACCAGAGGCGGTGGTGGTGGTTTTGCTATAGGCTGATGAGAGATTGAAAAGATACGCAAATGCCTTCAACTAACACGGTTGGGAATAAAATATTCTCATTATTGATGCCATTTTACATCGCCTCATCCATTTCGCAACCACCCTGCATTCCATCCACCCACACCCAGTGTTTACCAACTATACTGATGGTGTGATTCCACATTGTCTCACCCGCCTTTGGAAGGAAGGCCTCCAAAGTTTACGTGCTTACCTACGAGGACACATGTCTCTTACCTGCAGGTTTGACGACCAGCACGACTGCAGTGCTCTCAGTTCCATGCTTATCCATGTGCATCTTTGTCTTCATCACTGCCTGCACTCGACACGACAACGTTCCCTCTGCAAGACCCTTCAATACCGTGTACGTATGAGTTGTTTCGCCAGTCATTCGGGGATATTTGTTGTTGAGCCCACAATTCCACTTGTAATAGGGATGTTTGCCCGGCAGTTCAGACGGTGCAGTCCAGGTTAACTTCACCGTGCCTGGACCAATTGGTGTCAGTTGTACGTCTGCTGGAATTCCCGGTACTGGAGAAGAGGCACAGTACCAATAATGAAGTACTCGTCATCACAAAGCACGGCTTAATAGTCTCGTTTGATTGTCTTTACCTCCAGGATTGGTTTCAACAACACCCAAGCGGGTCCAAAAGGGCTCATTGTTAGTGCAATTGGACTGCAAGTTGATCTCGTATTTGGCATCTGCTGTGAGGTTACGGAATATCACCGTTTCATCGTTGGGACGAGGTGCTTGCCTCACACGAGTCGCATTCTCCTCCAACGGAGACGCCTCCACGAGATAGGTACACGAACCTTGGAACCGCTGTGGTTTGCCCCACTTCACTGTTACACTATCCCAGGAGACATGTAGCTCGTGGAATGGAGGCTGCAAGGCATCTAGAAAATGAATTGACAAAACGGTCCTCCAATTGTAGGAAAGCGACTTACAACGTCTCATTTAACTAAACATCACTTTATAGAGTCAATTCATCCCTGGAGTTGATAAAGTGACTGTAGGAAGCCCACAAACTTAACAACATTAATAGCTGTTGAAAGGTTTGCGTGGGTGGTCTCAGGAGGCACTGGTTCTAAAACAACCAGAAAATACGGGACTCTGATTGGTCAATGAGATCTCTGCTGCCTTTCTATTGGCTCATCTTCTTGGGAGGAGAACTGTTTCCAATGCGATGAGCCTGCTCTTGTGGTGCTAAACATGGTTGTGACTCTCAAAACAACTGCTTTGGTAGCTTTAATGTTGATTAAACCGTACTGTTTCTGTCATCTTAGAAACTGAGCCGTCAGGTGTGGCAGTAAAATGGATACTCCACCAGCCAGGAGCCACGATAGGAGACAGTTTAGGCAAATCGCAGCACATCTTACGTTGTGTGGTGGTCGAGGCTGTTTCTGTTTTCTCCTCCTTTGGAGTGTTGGTTGAAAGAGGTGACTGAGTGGTCTCAGGAGACGTTGGTTCTAAAATGATAAATGCAGGACTCTGATTGGTCAATGAGATTTGTGCTGCTTTTCCATTGGCTCATCTCCTTGGTAGCAGCAATTCACCCAATGTGATGAGACTGCTCTCCAGGTGCAAGACATGACTATGCCGCTAGAATAAAGCTGCTTCCCCAGTTTAACAGTTGACTCCGGTCTTCACAGGTGGGATCGACTGATGCATTTCCTCTTTTTATATTCCAAAGTGGAACACCAGAGGCGGTGGTGGTGGTTTTGCTATAGGCTGATGAGAGATTGAAAAGATACGCAAATGCCTTCAACTAACACGGTTGGGAATAAAATATTCTCATTATTGATGCCATTTTACATCGCCTCATCCATTTCGCAACCACCCTGCATTCCATCCACCCACACCCAGTGTTTACCAACTATACTGATGGTGTGATTCCACATTGTCTCACCCGCCTTTGGAAGGAAGGCCTCCAAAGTTTACGTGCTTACCTGCAGGCTTAACGACCAGCACGACTGCAGGACTCTCAGTTCCATGCTTATCCATGTGCATCTTTGTCTTCATCACTGCCTGCACTCGACACGACAAAGTTCCCTCTGCAAGACCCTTCAATACCGTGTACGTATGAGTTGTTTCGCCAGTCATTCGGGGATATTTGTTGTTGAGCCCACAATTCCACTTGTAATAGGGATGTTTGCCCGGCAGTTCAGACGGTGCAGTCCAGGTTAACTTCACCGTACCTGGACCAATTGGTGTCAGTTGTACGTCTGCTGGAATTCCCGGTACTGGAGAAGAGGCACAGTACTAATAATGAAGTACTCGTCATCACAAAGCACGGCTTAATAGTCTCGTTTGATTGTCTTTACCTCCAGGATTGGTTTCAACAACACCCAAGCTGGTCCAAAAGGGCTCATTGTTAGTGCAATTGGACTGCAAGTTGATCTCGTATTTGGCATCTGCTGTGAGGTTACGGAATATCACCGTTTCATCGTTGGGACGAGGTGCTTGCCTCACACGAGTCGCATTCTCCTCCAACGGAGACGCCTCCACGAGATAGGTACACGAACCTTGGAACCGCTGTGGTTTGCCCCACTTCACTGTTACACAATCCCAGGAGACATGTAGCTCGTGGAATGGAGGCTGCAAGGCATCTAGAAAATGAATTGACAAAACGGTCCTCCAATTGTAGGAAAGCGACTTACAACGTCTCATTTAACTAAACATCACTTTATAGAGTCAATTCATCCCTGGAGTTGATAAAGTGACTGTAGGAAGCCCACAAACTTAACAACATTAATAGCTGTTGAAAGGTTTGCGTGGGTGGTCTCAGGAGGCACTGGTTCTAAAACAACCAGAAAATACGGGACTCTGATTGGTCAATGAGATCTCTGCTGCCTTTCTATTGGCTCATCTTCTTGGGAGGAGAACTGTTTCCAATGCGATGAGCCTGCTCTTGTGGTGCTAAACATGGTTGTGACTCTCAAAACAACTGCTTTGGTAGCTTTAATGTTGATTAAACCGTACTGTTTCTGTCATCTTAGAAACTGAGCCGTCAGGTGTGGCAGTAAAATGGATACTCCACCAGCCAGGAGCCACGATAGGAGACAGTTTAGGCAAATCGCAGCACATCTTACGTTGTGTGGTGGTCGAGGCTGTTTCTGTTTTCTCCTCCTTTGGAGTGTTGGTTGAAAGAGGTGACTGAGTGGTCTCAGGAGACGTTGGTTCTAAAATGATAAATGCAGGACTCTGATTGGTCAATGAGATTTGTGCTGCTTTTCCATTGGCTCATCTCCTTGGTAGCAGCAATTCACCCAATGTGATGAGACTGCTCTCCAGGTGCAAGACATGACTATGCCGCTAGAATAAAGCTGCTTCCCCAGTTTAACAGTTGACTCCGGTCTTCACAGGTGGGATCGACTGATGCATTTCCTCTTTTTATATTCCAAAGTGGAACACCAGAGGCGGTGGTGGTGGTTTTGCTATAGGCTGATGAGAGATTGAAAAGATACGCAAATGCCTTCAACTAACACGGTTGGGAATAAAATATTCTCATTATTGATGCCATTTTACATCGCCTCATCCATTTCGCAACCACCCTGCATTCCATCCACCCACACCCAGTGTTTACCAACTATACTGATGGTGTGATTCCACATTGTCTCACCCGCCTTTGGAAGGAAGGCCTCCAAAGTTTACGTGCTTACCTACGAGGACACATGTCTCTTACCTGCAGGCTTAACGACCAGCACGACTGCAGGACTCTCAGTTCCATGCTTATCCATGTGCATCTTTGTCTTCATCACTGCCTGCACTCGACACGACAACGTTCCCTCTGCAAGACCCTTCAATACCGTGTACGTATGAGTTGTTTCGCCAGTCATTCGGGGATATTTGTTGTTGAGCCCACAATTCCACTTGTAATAGGGATGTTTGCCCGGCAGTTCAGACGGTGCAGTCCAGGTTAACTTCACCGTGCCTGGACCAATTGGTGTCAGTTGTACGTCTGCTGGAATTCCCGGTACTGGAGAAGAGGCACAGTACCAATAATGAAGTACTCGTCATCACAAAGCACGGTTTAATAGTCTCGTTTGATTGTCTTTACCTCCAGGATTGGTTTCAACAACACCCAAGCGGGTCCAAAAGGGCTCATTGTTAGTGCAATTGGACTGCAAGTTGATCTCGTATTTGGCATCTGCTGTGAGGTTACGGAATATCACCGTTTCATCGTTGGGACGAGGTGCTTGCCTCACACGAGTCGCATTCTCCTCCAACGGAGACGCCTCCACGAGATAGGTGCACGAACCTTGGAACTGCTGTGGTTTGCCCCACTTCGCTGTTACACTATCCCAGGAGACATGTAGCTCGTGGAATGGAGGCTGCAAGGCGTCTGGAGAAGCAATTCACAAAACGGTGTTACGATTTCGCTGTTCACACTGCGAAGTGTAGCTTTAAGGGAGACTTACTGAAGTGAGGCATAATAATGGAGTGAACAGCCGTATTGTTCACAGCGCCATTTGTGGATGCTGTGACAGTGTAGTTGCCTGGGTATTCGAAGGGAGCGCTTGGGCTAACCTCGAATTGCACGGTCTCGTACTGTTGAGCGCGTACAACTTGTTCATACACAATAGTCTTCTTGGTTCTGTCTGGCAACGGTTTCTAAAATATTGGAATGGAAGAAACGAGTAGTTGTAACCCATTTGTACCGTTAAACATGGGGCTAACAGGAGGCTTGTGTGACCTGTTTTGACACTTGAGTAATTAAACTGACAGCCTGGCGTTCCCTTACTGGTGCCTCTGTAAATTGATGACAACTTGTAAGCAAGACATCCCCACTCAATAGTTTCTTCGGTGTGGATGTAAGGACCAAATTGGCACACAAGACAGAAGGCTCATCGAAGTAGCTTCTTCACACCACAAGATGCTGGACGTTATCCAAATCAACCAGCACGAGGCATCCAAATGCAAACCAAGTGACCAAGAAGCTCGGCAGCTACATTCGCCATTGGAACAATACATCATGTGAGTCTACATCCACGTCAATGTCTTCCCATCATTACGCGAAACCAGGACGTGGTATTCCTTTCTACCTCGTCGGTTACTACAGTCGGTTGGCATTGCCATGGAGGTGGACACGTTACTGAACAGGAGGAACACGCAGCAGAGACATTGCTGTTTCTATTGCACATTCCTCGAAGCAGGTAATTCAACCCTTACCCCTTAGCATTGCTTCATAGCCCCTCCAAGTTTTAGGGTCCTCTCCATGCCTATTCTACCAACACCTCAAAATTCCCCCACAGCCGTAGAGTGTGAGATATTGCAAGGCACTTGACAAATACTAGTACTTTAAAACGCGGAGATTTCTCAAAGACGGCGAAAAGATAGCAGGACGAAAAACCTACGTTATCTTTGGTGACCACGAAGACAATTGTCTCATTAGTATGACTGAAGAAGAAAGTGAAGTTATGGATTAGGTCAGGATTTGAAGCTGGTGGACGGAAGGTAACGGTGAGGCGAGCCTCCTTGGGTGATGTCAGCTTCAACTTCCCGTAGACATCGCGCGGTGGATCAACTAAAATACACAAAAATCTCTCCTCACTAGATGAACCGTTTCAACCATCTGAGAAAGTGAGAAGTCAACACTTTTAATCATGCTCTCTCCATAAAGACCTTTGTTTTATGTCCAGATTTTTAGGAAAATTTTGATTTCGAGGGATACTTACGTTCAAACTTTGCTTTCTTGGAGACGGAATGGGCTGTGATGTTAAACTTTGGAAGAGATCTAAGCAAATCTCTTGGCAGTTCAAACTTGAGGTGCTTTTTGGTGGAGCGGCCCAATGACTGCGCCTTGATCGGCAAAACGATTGTCTTCAACGCAGGTTTCTCACCCTGGCAGACATCCATTTCCTCCATCTAGGCAGATAGAATAGAATGACTTGTGGTTCGTGGCCAAGCAAAACGCATATCAGACGAAATAAGTAGCCTGCTTCTTGGCAGGCCAGAGGTCAATGGAAATGAAAATCTTGTAACCATGTTCTGATAAAGCAGAAATCTTGTTTCGTTTCGAACTTAGCATTACACACTGGCAATTAATCTCTTCATTCATTGGTCATACATACAAGTTATAGATAGTTACATAAGCTAGTCTACTCAGTTGAGGAACCATAAAACCCAACGCACACTCATAAAGATGACCTCATCATGTAAGGATATGGCACATATATTTTTACTAGAGAAAATAAACCGAATCAAAGGAACAGACAGTGTAACAAAGCATATAATCTACTCATCTACCGAATTCGGATTGAGTAGTATTTACATACCGTGTGGCTAGCAGAACTCTTATCGTAGATGATCAGCAAGCATTCCCCCGTGTTACTGTGCTTTAACACCACCACGAATGGACCATTACCGTCTGCTGGAACTTCATGAACCTCCTTAGCCGATCTAGTGAAGAACAATGCGTGGAACAATTATTCCAAAAGCAGTGCCAATCTGGGTGAAATGAATGCCGATGGAGAGCATTGAGTCTTATTGCACCACACTGTGATAAAGCCGATTCCATCAGAAGGACCTCATGACCTTGCCGTGCCTAGATTACACCATCATTGAGAAACCGGCTAGATGACTTCTCTTAAGTTCTTCTACTAAACATCTCCCCATACTATGAGTCAGGCAACAACTCCAAACAGGCGATGTTGAGCTTACCGTGAGGGACGATAGCTGAGGCGGGGACTCGCTGAAAGGCACCAAATCCACCATTAATTGGGTAAACTTGTGTGCTTTACAATGTTGTTAAGACAATCGCCCATTTTTGGCAAATGAGAAATAGCTTACTGCCTCTCTTCAGGGTAGCGTTGGCAGACACTCCTTGCAAATCGAATTTGGTCTTCATTACGGCTGCAATGTAATACTCAGCCTCATCGCTGTCAATTGTGGCATATAGACGTTCCATTGCCTTGCTATTAACCCTCCAAGATTTTCTGCTTCCAGATCTTGTGATGGTCGCTGAGAAATTCACGAGGACATTCTCTGCACAGTATTTCTTCACAGGCCAATCGAGAATTAATGTATTGGCCCATTGTTGATCATAGCTTACACGCAAGTGGCGTGGATCTGGCCATGTAATCGGTGCATCTTCAGAAGATGCACACAGCAAAACGCTGAGAAGGCTAACAACCACCGCACAGCTTCGCAACATGAGGAGAAGTGCGAGTCCATCGTAGCGAGTTGAATTAGATGCAAGCATGGATGTCGAACCAATGAAAATCTCCGAGTGCACCAACCAACCACTGCGTGTGCACTACGAGACACACGGTGGTGACGGTAGAGTTGCCTGCCATAAAGGTAGTGATGCTAAGTGACAAATTAATCATCATTTAATGTTTTACTGAATGTAAGGAATTATGGTTAGCTGGCTTAGGGCAAGACAAATTGTGCCGTTGCATTCGAAACACTCGCGGTGCGGCCCCTATCGTCCGTCTACTTAAATTGTTTCAGCGTCCTCCAGAAGAGGATCATATTTGAAAGCAGTATGCATGCCGGAAGCCTCAAGATCCACGCATATCTGCTTGGCACAGTAGTAATACATCAAAATGATCAACAGCATAACACGACAGTGATTGCAAGCTCGATGACTACTCGAGTCATGCGTGTCTGTCTGCCTTCCCAGCCTCCAATGCCAGCAGTCAGTCTAGGACAATCTCAGTCAAACCTAGACGCCCTGTCAGCATTGCAAAAAAAGAAACTTTCTGTGACAAACACATTTGAGTCATCCACGAACGCGAGCATTGGAAAGTCGAAGGGGTTAACGCAGAGCAGGCACAGTTCCACGGCCCTCCACGCCGATGATTAAGTGAGGCAGCCTGTGATGCGATGATCGAACATGTCAGGAAATCTGTCTGTGGCAGGAGTCGACTTGCAAGCATTACCACACAGCTGGATTGTAAGTACAAAAACGCAGTAGTGGTGGTGGGAGGCTAAACAACAGTCCCATCTAGGTGGTACCATCTCACTCTCGAAATTCTCGAATGCTGTTCCACAGAAGTAACCTCTAAAAAATCAATTCAACTGACCAATAGCATAAGTAGATGGCTTTCCGCTTGAAAAGCAGTCATCAACTGTGTCAGGAGGCGCTGAAAAGCTTATTATTTCAGGTCCACAGAGTGAGCGAAGCAGAAGGAAATGCCTGAATTTCGCACCAGTCGAGATAATTTAGATAGTACTGGCTCATCCAGCAACGCAGCACATAAAAACGACAAGAGACGCTAATTGGGACAAGATTTATGCACAAGATCAAGAAAATTATCAAGTTACTATTGAGGATGAATATTTTAAAAATTGACATGAATTGTAGAGTTGGGCCAACTGGGAAGCAAAGATCATTTGTAGTGATGAGACGGAGGCACCTCCAGAGCCTAACAAAATACCACAGTAAGCTGCACCTTCCAATCCGTGAGGTAAAAGTGTTTAAGGTAGAGAGACGACCGCCGAGAAATGCGGATTGCCAAACCTCCTGGCACTTGACCTTAACCAGTAGGGTTTGTTGAAACACCTTTCAGTTCGGTGGTCGACACTACCAAGGCATACCAGGACAGCATGCGGTTTCTCAAATCGGCCAAGTTACCGGTGGAATATGAAGCGAGTACAATTTTCTATCATGAGGTGTCTAATAAATTCTAAGCCTTTTTGCTACTTTACAACTCTAGTCCTACCAACAATACCCGAACCATACTGCTTATTACATGAGCAATTATGGAAATTATGTTCTCAAATAGCATCAGTACAGTTCCAAGACAAATAAAAAAAATGAGATCCAAACAAACTCAAACTATGATGGCTCAAAAGTGCTGTTTCCATTGAGAAATGATAACCGAGATCGCATTGATAACCGTGATAACGGGTGAATCAGAGGTGAGAAGGTCTAAAAATGCCCAACTCACCGAGCAGATACTCACTCCACTCGCCACCGAAGAAGATCTGCGCAGTTGACAGTTGGACTAGCGAGGATCCACTACAAAAGCAAGGACAAACGTGACCACTTTGGGTTTCGATGGGTCTTCAATTTGGAGGTCTGCACCATGACTGCTGATAAGCCAGGTCAAAAGGAAACACCTGCTGTTCCGTTCTAAGTGTACAATGCTTTCCTTGCTTTATGCAAAATTTGGATAAATGCTGCTAGGAAGAGCGGTTGGTGAACAAAAGTATGACCGTTGTAGAACCCTGTCTCCCCAAGCAACTCGTTCGCAGCTCAGTTCGGTTTATAAAACATCAACATCGCTCTACATAATGCATGACAGCACCCTCACTCTCACCCCCTTCCCCTCCCCCTCCCCCTCTCTCCCTTTCTCTTCGGGTCAAAAAAGTGACCGTAAGAGCACAAGGTAGTAAAAACATGTTTCATCGAGGGCATATCAAAAGGCGCAGGCAACGCTGAGACTTTACAGCTTCATTAATAAAGGCAATGTCTGGACGATGCTCCTTCAAATTTGTCACATCGCAAAGACGAATCCATCAAACAGAAATGAAAACTAAACAACCGAGTAGGCGGATTCGACTCACGGAGGGTGTCCGTCCGTAACGCGTAAGTGAGTTGTCTTCAAATCGGTTGAGAAAGTCCACTGCACCAGAGGTACTGCCACTAACCAATCAAATGGCTTGAACGCTTCACCGCCCACTCCATGCCTTTCCACATCTCCATCACCTGTGATGGTTAAATTCAACCATAATGACCTGCCTTTCCGTAGTCAGGATGTCGGAAGTTTTTTCGAGAGGTTCTACTTAAGTGTCTCATAGCTCCATCACATGACACGTGATCAGCCAAGTCGTGCTTTCGGCTCTTGTGAGGAAGCTTCGTGTCCAGTGCATTCAACACGACGTCCGTACCTAAAAGACTAAAGTAACCGAGAAATGTGCAACTGGAATGATCATTTTTCTAGTTGACGTGTTCTCCAACAGCCAATAAATCGTGCTCAATTAAACTCGGTGTAAAGGATACACTACTCATAAGGAATGACACCAATGGAGGCATACCATGTAATCAAGCGGACAGCAGCTTCTTCCCAGCCGGGCAATGGGGATGAGGCGACATTTGATGGCGCTAAAATGGAAGCAAAATTTTTTCATAGCCTCTGCCACTATTGTCGCACCAAATTTTCTTTAGCATCAAAAGCAGATAAAATCGGTTATTTTTAACAAAAGCATCCCAAATGGTAACATAAGGCGAATTGACTACGATGCTGAACTGATCACTGTTAGAGGCTCGTAAAGCCAACTCAATGTTCACGAGTTCTCTCTCAGAGGTCGTAAATGGTTTTCGGCCAAAAGGTGCACCAAGATAGGCGTCAAACAAAGGCCCTATCTCCAAAACCATCGAATTTTGGGACAAATAAGCTGAACCACAAAGTATCAAAGGTTGGTGTTGTTTGTAGGTGCATTTAGGAAGATTTGACATCACAAAGAGAGGGGACTTAAAAAGAAAAGTTTTTGCATGAAACTGTGCCGCTATGTTCACTCTTAATCAAACAGCAACGAAATCTTCGCTCACAGTCTGTTTATTTAATTGTGACAACAATTTCGCACAACTTCTTACCTCTGCTTGAAGACGCGAGAAGATCAAGAGAATTAGATTTCCACTTTTGCAGTGACCATGGCAAGGCTGTTTGAGAAGGGAGGTGACAATGGTGAGTAGGGCAAAATGATTGATATCCACGAGCTCAGTACCACCATTTCAAGGTCATCAGCGCATCGGAGACAATGGCCGGACCTCTCAAATTTGTCTGTATATTTCTCCAATTGGTCCAAATTCAACGCCGCCATGACCATGTGTGAGAGAACGAGGGATTTGGCTGACGAGGAACAGTCCAGCTACCACAAGAGGTCTCTGTATCAAACCGACATTTCAAACCTTGCATCTAACACGCATTGCACCATCCGTGAGCGTCAACGTCCATGGCGTGAGCCAGACTACTCGAGACGAGTCGAGTCGAGTCACAGCTGATGGCAGTGACAAGCGACACCTCATCAACGAAGACCGCAAGCTCGCAGCTATCCACTGAATACTTCTACTCGCTTACACAGGACACTTCAGCCATGTAGTCGCTTCAAACGCAACTCTACACTTGTCAGCGTTAATTCCACCTGCGGTGATGCCGTTCCTCGCCCCCTGTCCCCCCAATCTCTCCTGTAATTATTATGCCTGCCTTATCTTTTGCGTGTCTAACTGACAATGTTACTCAAAACTAACACACCCACACGACAGGTGGGCAGTTGGCCTATGCTGAACAGCAGAGCAGTTTCTACCAAGTCATCCTAGGGCAATCCGTCCGAGGCACCCAACTTTTAATGCCAAAGTCGCTTCGCGAGTAAAGTTAAGGAATCGCATGGACCTTAAAACCGCACTTTCATCACCTTTAACGAAGACCCTTTCCTTTTCCATCATCAGTCTACCTTGTAAAAATCTCCAATGCATTACTTTATTGGTCTAGCTATATCAAATCCACTGTATTATTAAAAGACCGAAACTCGAAACGACCAATTAATTAGACTAAATTATTTGAGGACCAAAAACCAACCTCACCAAGACCGCGAGGCAGTAGGGATCGCCTTCGAATTTGTTCTCGACCGTTCAAAAGCATGCTCCACATTCTAAACCGCGCTTTCAAAGGCTTCAACGTGTCAGCAGAAGCAGTACCACTCAGGAACTCTTAGACCCATTTAAAATTCGGTCTGAAGTAAATGAGGAAATCGACCCATCAAAGACCAAATACCCGCGTTTCTTCCAGACGGCAAAGATTGGCGAGCACTGTAACCGCATCCACCAGCACAGCACGGTGTGTGAACGCCTAAGATGAAGGAAAGTCAGGTAAACTTAACTCACAGACAGGGATTCTACAACTCTCAGAAGGCTTCCATCTCACACAATTTAACCTCACTCCCACCACACGCATTCAAAATCTGCTGTCAAATTGGCTACCACGTTTGCCGGTCTAATTCAGGGCTACGAAGCACGAGGAAAAGTTCAACGGTGCCGCATGTAGTCTAATGACCCTCTCAAAAATGTCGTCCCAACATCACAATCAACGCTCAGGTAAATCAACTATAAGGATAACTCCCACCACCTAATAAGCCATCTACAGGAGACGCCACATCATTACCACCTCCAACAAATGCTGTGTCTTCAGTCCCACAACACTCCAAACACACCCAAACTTCGAGAAACTCGTGTTTTTTAACAGACCTCCTCTCCACACTTCTCAACCCCTCAGCACACATGGTTATTTAGCTGACTAGCACATCAGCTTCAAGGCATCAACAAGTCCCACTCTACAGGAAAACCAGGTACTTATAACAACCAGACCAAAGCATTCACACACCACCACACATCTTACCACACCAAACAAGGCAGTAAGGAGGATCTTCGCCGATTTTCTCAACCTTTCCACGACCCTTAGAATCTTACCACACAATAACAAAAACACTCAGGCGACGACCAAGATCTTTCCAAATAAACTCCAATCATCGGTTTCACCATCAATACCACATACACACACACACACACACGTGCTATGCCTTCACTGACCGTTCATAACAAGCCTTGTTGCATCAGATTGTGCATGATGAATCAATGGAGTAGGCCGGAGGAGCCAAATGGGTCAGCTCTCAACTTCTACGCACCTCTTATGCAGTCTGAGCCTGATCATGGCAGCAAACTTACCACAGTTGCGATAAATTCAAATGGATAGTTTCGGTTGACCAAACAAATGCAACAATCGTCAACTTGGATACTCGTGAGTTTTAAAAGCTTTCGAACTAAGCAACTCAGACAACCGTAATCCTTCCTTCCAATCAGAGACTTCTGAATTACATTATTTAACGGTAGACAAATTTTGAGCACATTATCAACTGAACGCATGGTTTGGTGGTCTACACAGTACTTATTACGGAATTGAGTAGCATTTTCGTTGCACATCCCACCATGCAGCTTGTGAAGGGATGAAGTATTCGCGACCCTGTATCCTCCAACTGACGCTCACCATGGCTTGTGATAAATCATCTTGTTTACCTAAATTCTCTTTAACCAAAAAAGGAGCGTACTGACACCTCTTACTTCTTCTCCCGCAGCTGCTCCTAATGGAACCAAATAAGTATGTGCTCATGCAACCGCAATAGCGGGTTGTATAAATTAAAAGAAACTTACCAGCAGATCGTCCACACATGCCTGCATGTGGACCGACACAATCTCGAATGCCGACTTGTTGGAGTCCTTTCAAAGGCTCCAAGGGTTTCGTTGATGTTGGTATCTGCATTTTGTCAATACTCAGTACAGAGCAGGACACAGTGGCGATCGAGGACAGAGCCAAACGCTAAAAGCATTTATCCACAACTTAGTAGAGGCTGTTTGCGTCTACAAATGATAGCTTTTCCAGCATTTTAGAAAGGCAAGCAGTAAGAACCGTGCAGTCAATCCACACGCCCTTCTGCATGAACAATTATGGGATGTGTTTGAAGTAGTCTCAGTACAGTTCCAACACAAATAAAAAAATGAGATCCAAACAAACTCACACTATAATGGCCTAAAGATTCTGTTTCCATTGAGAAATGGTACCCGAGATCGCATTGATAAATGCAGTAAGGGGCGAATCAGAGGTGAGAAGGTCTTAAAATGCCCAACTCACCGAGCAGATGCTCCATACACTCGCCACCGAAGAAGGTCTGCGCAGTTGACAGTTGGACTAGCAAGGATCCACTACAAAAGCAAGGACAAACATGACCACCTCGGGTTTCCATAGGTCTTCAATTTGGAGGTCTGCACAATGACTACTGATAAGCCAGGTCAAAAGGAAACACCTGCTGTTCCGTTCGAGGTGTACAATGCTTTCCTTGCTTTATGCAAAATTTGGATAAATGCTGCTAGGAAGAGCGGTTGGTGAACAACAGTATGACCGTTGTGGAACCTTATCCCCTCAAGCAACCCGTTCGCAGCTCAGTTCGGCTTTATATAGAATTTAACATCGTCCCCCCCATGGAACACATTCGTCTCACCATCAACAATCCACAGGAAGGCTCGCTCTCCTCACCGCCTCCATCGGGTGCTAAATGCGACCAGGAGGATAAAAGAGAGTGAAAACATGTTTCCTTAGGTGCATGTATCATTAAGGACAACATTGAGACTTCACAGCCTCATTATAAAAGGCAATGCCTGAACGATGCAAATCCAAGGTAATTCACCAAATAATGAATAAAAGAACAGCCAAGAAGGCAGACCAGACTCACGGAAGGTGTCCATCCGTAACGCGTAAATGAATTGTCTTCAAATCGATTGAGAAAGTCGACTGCACCAGAGGTACTGCCACAAACCAATCAAATGGCTTGATCCAATTCAACCATAATGACCTCCCTTTCCGTAGTCAGGATGTTAAAGGTGTTTTCGAGAGGTTCTACTCAAGTGTCTCAAGTCGTGCTTTCGGCTCTCGTGAGGAAGTGTCGTGTCCAGTGCATTCAACACGACGTCCGTGCCTAAAAGACCAAAGTAACCGGGAGATGTGCAACTGGAATGATCATTTTTTCTAAATGACGTGTTCTCTAACTTGTTATCGGCCGGATAGTGCACGAAGACAGGCGTCAAACAAAGACCCTCTCCCTAAAACAATCAAATGTAGGGGCAAATAATTCGATTGACAGGGTAGTGATGGATGTTGGTGTTTGAGAGTGCAGTTATGAGCATTCGCAGCCACATAGAGAGGGAACGCAAAGAAGTTTTTACACGTTCACTCTCAATCAAACAGCAATGAAACCTTCGCTTGCAGTCTGTCTATTTAATTGTGATGAAAATTTTGCTCAAGTTCTCACCTTTACCGAAAGACGAGAAAACAGGAAAAGAAACGGGGCTCTTGTTTAGTAGCAACCACTGCTAGGTGTTTGGAGGTGAAAATGACACTACTGACCAGAGTAGCATGACTGGTCGCCTCAAGCTCAGCCGCACCGTTTCAAGGCAATCCGCACACCGAGGAAAATGGCCTAACTTTCCAAGTTTGTCTGAATATTCCTCGAATTGGTCCAAATTCAGCGCTGTCGTGACCATATATGGAGAGAGATCCGTATTTCGCTACAAGATCGAATGAAGGAGGCTACGTTTAGGAGAGAGGGATTTGGCTATCGGGAACAGCCCAGCTACCGCAAGAGGTCTCTCTATCGAACCGACATTTCAAACTTTGCATGCAACACGCATTGTACTATCCTTGAGCGTCAACACCCATGGCGTGAGCCAGTCTACTCGAGACGAGTCGAGTCGAGTCACCGCTGACGGCAGCGACAAGCGACACATCATCAACCAAGACCGCAAGCTCGCAGCCATCCACTGGATACTTCTACTCGCTTACACAGGACACTTCAGCCATGCAATCGCTTCTAACACACCTCTACACCTACCATAGCGTTAATTCCACTTGCGGTGATGCCGTTCCTCGCCCCTGCCCCTCCAATCTCTCCTGTGATTATCATTCTTGCCCCATCTTTCGCGTGTCTAAATGACGAAATTACGCAAAACAAAGGCACCTCAACGAATTGTGGGCAACTAGGTGCTTATAACTACCAGATCGAAACATGAACACACCTCCACACATCTTACTACATTGAACAAGGCAGCAATGAGGATCTTCACCGATTTTCCCAACCTTTCCACCACCCTCAGAATCTTACCACACAATAACAAAAACACTCAGGCGACGACCAAGATCTTTCCAAATAAACTCCAATCATCGGTTTCACCATCAATACCACATACACACACACACGTGCTATGCCTTCACTGATCGTTCATAACAATCCTTGTTGCATCAGATGGAGTGAGTAGGCCGGAGGAGCCAAATGGGTCAGCTCACAAATTATGAGCACCTCTTGTGCAGTCTAAGTCTGATCATGGCAGCAAAGTTACCGCAATTGTTACAAAAAAATGAATCTCGGTTGGCCAAACAAATGCCATATTTGCCAATTTAGCAATCTTTCAAGTTCTGAAAGCTTTGAAACTATAAAATTCAGATAACTGAAATCCCACTTTCCACCAAGAGACTTCTGAATTACACATTACCAACTGAGTGAACAGTTCAGAGGTCTGTACAGTACTTATAGCGGAATTAAGTAGCATTTTCTTTGTACATCCCACCCTGTGTGAAGTGTTTGCGACCCTGTATCCTCTAAATGATGCTCACCATGGCTTGGGATAAATCACCCTGTCCACTCAGCTTCTCCCTTACCAAATTAATGAGCGCAATGACACCTTCCAGTGCCGCTGCTACTTAAATCAAATAAGTATGTGCTCGTGCAAATTCAATAGCGAGTTTTACGAATTAATAGAAACTTACGAGCGGATCGTCCACAAATACCTGCATGTGGGCCAACACAATGTCGACCACCGATTGGCTAGAGCCCCTGGGAAGGTTGGGCATACTAAAATGCTTTTTGCTGTCGCTGCTATAGGCATGTTGTCGATACGCAGTACAAATCAGGACACGGTGGCGATCGGGGATAAGGAAAAACGCTAAAAGCATTGGTCCACAAGTTCGTAGAGGGTATTTGCACCGACGAATGAAGCCAAAAAGTAGGGTCCGTACACTCCGTGATCGTGATATGCTGTTAGTGAGACTATATGGGAAATCACGTTACCTACACCCAAACGGTAGAGACGCATCTCAGCCTATCCTATCAAGACGTGTTTAAAGGGGTCTTCCCTTACCATTCGCTCATCTATATGGGGTTAAGTATAGTCATAATTCCGATCTCTTTGTATTTTTTTCGCAGGAAATACTTTTGAGCGTCCTCAGAGATCAAACGACAGAGGCAATCATCGAGTGGGGGTGGCGATCATGACGGTGCTACTTAATTTACTCAGTAACATACCGAAATCCTCGATTGTTCCAGTGTGCTTCAATAGGGGAACAACTTCAACAAAGAGGTTCTCAAACGGTCGCATAGGCAGCGCTCTTCCCTTAACTACAATGCCACAATGAAACTAGCGTGAGACTGCTTCTCATGAATTGGTAACAGAAATTTACTCACTTACGGTTGCTTTTCCTCATTGGGAAGCTGTTTAATAACGTCTTGTGCAATGGCGACGGGGGGGATTTTGCTGTCCCATGGTAGCACAAAAGGTTTGGTAACGCATTAAGGGTGTGTAGGAAGTAAGTTGCTTCCAAATGATCTGATTCTATAAATAAGAAGACAAAGGAGCCCGTTTTAAACAATGTTATGGAGAATATTGCAAAAATACCGGTGCCAAGTAGCAGGCAAACCAAAACACAAACAACAGGCTCAGATGAGTACCAATACAGCCTTTCACAGAATAAACTGAAACGGTTCAACCCAACGACCAAATCCTTTCGTACCAAGGCTGCCTTTCAAGTTTTAAATAAATAGCGTTGCAGGCATAAAAAGAATGAAGTTAGCTTTATCACCAACAAAATAAAAGCGATTCCCACTCCATCAACTGTGTTTGCTGTCCCATAAAATCCAAAGTCGCCAATGAGCTAAAAAAATTTCTTGACACTCAGAAATATTTGTACCAAATTACAAATTTGAACATTACTTTCAGATAATGAAATAGCAAATTCTGGCTCACGTTTGGCTAAGTATCCTCCTCCACTTTAGCATCACAGAGACCTCGTCGAAGTCCATAGACAGATGAGGCGGTCTCCGGTGAACTCCGGCTCTCCCCTCTCCCTGCACGATCATTTGCTTCTCAGCTGTGGACGGTTCGGGTACAGCCGTTTACCTATCACAGATTCACACATTCTGTCGGAGCGTTTCGCATCTGCGCTGCACATCGCAAGAGCGTAGATCCAGGGCTAAGCCAACTCGGTCAGGTGTTTGTGATGAGAGCAGAGGCAGTCGATGTCCTAGTAATTTGATAAAAATTTTTAATTAAAAGGCTCAAACCACAGCATCTCATTTAACTGAAGAAGCCACCCTAATATAACTTATCTACACACAAAGGATTAATGGCTAGAATAACAATAAGCATACTTGACCGGAGGCAAGAAACTGCTAAGGGAGGAGTCTATTTGGCTGAGAAGTTGTTGGAAACATGTCCCCTCAGGAACCTGAAGTGGTGAACTTTAAAGATGAATCGTCAAAAACTTTTCGGCCTCCATCCTCTGGCATCGTCCCATTATTCAGTACTACCTCAAGCAACTCCCGAAGTTTTTAAAGAAAATCATGAAGTCCGAAAGCTGAGTGAATAAGAACAACTTCTAATGTCGAGACTTTACGAAAATAAGGTAAGAACCACACATAAAATCAAGGCTGTCCATTTGTTGTGAAACGAGCGGAATACGAAATGCAAATTGCCCAGAAGAAATCCAGCAAATTCAATACGAAAAAGCATTTCAATCAATTCAAAATGCATCTATGTTACGTGCAAAGGTGCGTGTAAAAACTGAAAGGCACAAGAAATGAATAGGTTATATCCTTTCAAGCATATCAAACGTACAACCCATATCCTTTCTCACAAATTATATAATAATATACCAAAGCAGTCGCTGCAGTTCGACAGTTTTGAGAGCAAAAGCAGCAAACGGAGCAGTGAGGAAACTATTGATGAGGTCCGTCGATGTTCTTGAGCTTCGTTGTAAAATCCACATTCCATGTGTTCCTTCGCCTTCTCCTCAATTACTTCCTGTAGAAATGGGGTGCGACTAATTTATTGGCACTGAGTTAGGAAGAGAACATTCTTCACTAAGCCATTTTAATGAGATAAATATGGTCGAAAAACCATCCTAACACTTTGAACTTATAACTAGTTTGCATAAGACAACTATAAGCAGTAGACAAATGGGGATTAAGCCTTTAGAAGGGCAAATTTTTCATTTCAAGCTAAACCAAGGATACAAACTGCTTAATTGTTTGGAAAACAAAGTGGTGACACAAAATTTTAGAATAATGCAACATAGCACTGACAAACGACTAGGTATAAGCCTTCATTCCAGCTGGCAGTGCGTCTTTAGTAATCACCTTGGTCACGCGTGCAAGCCACCTGCACACCATCACAAGCTCTGTTCAAGAATTAAGCATGCGCATTGCAGGATGTGTGCTAGTCAAGATAAACAAAACAGGCCATGATTTGAGACTGGAATTATTGACCATTGTTGCATTAGAACTTTAGGTAGGTATTTGGATTTCCCCACTGCATGAACACCTTATTAATGTGGTATAGAAAATGTTTATTATTAGGACCAAGGCCTAAATGATTGCTTCACATTTTTTGACTTTTTTAGCCGTTTATATCAGAACGCTTACTTGAGTCTTTCAAATGCATTTCCAAGTTACACCTATTTTCTAGATGTCCGAATGAGCACGCAATGCTTTGACTGGATTGACTTAGCACCCGATTTTGGCAGTGGGGTACTTAAGGCCCCGCAGGTTGGCCTGGCCTGATAGACATGGATGTGACTCTCAAAACCTTCTTCGGCTCTTCAATACGTAGTCTATGATCTTCAGAAAACTGTATCACACGTCACAAACAAAAAGGATCTACGGTAGTAATGTTTACCTGCCTGACGTAGTCTGCGAAATCTTTTTAAACGCGAACGGTATGGTAGAGGTGTCTTTAATGATAATCTTACCCTAAAAAGGGATGACGATGTGAGGTTTATGGTCAGCCTGCTAATGGTGCATTTGTAAAATAGGTTTTATTCGATAACTTTGTTTTACATTGATTGCTACTTTTTTGAAGTTGAACGTAGCATATTCCTAGTTCATCTCCTCCCCTCTGGTACCCCTTACTCTTTGAACGAATAGGCTGATGGTAATAGAGTGCTTTTGTTAATTAGAATCAACAAGAACCATTGTAGGTATGGGACAATGGAGGCACTGAAATCTTCTGCCTCAGGAATTCTAACCACTCCAGCCTCTCGAGGTTCGAATCATTTGCATTTGTTTGGGTCATTTAGTGGTTTTAGTTCTTCTGTATGCGACCGCGGGTGTGCCTTTGCAGGGTCCACACCTTGTTGTGGTGGGTGATTACTGGCTGAGTAGGAAGCAACTGTTGATGCGTGGACTCTAGCCTTGCACGCGAGAATAGCACGTCCTACTCTTGAATCCTAGTCTTTGAGGAAAATACTTTCAGAATTCCGACTAGAATGCGGTTCGTTCTTCGCCCCCTTCCATTGCTTCGCGGAGGTTCAGGCATTGAGCGTGTCCTCCAGCATTGTCTTTTGGTTCGTGCAGCCCAGTTGCTCATGTAATTCCTAGAGACCTGTTCCTACTAATGCGCACAGGTGCACTAGGTGCTTTGGAGACCATAAAACCTTATAGTTTAGGGAGATATGTGACCGTTCCTGCCTTATCCATGTGGCTGTCTTGTTAAACGAGATCACTTTCTGCTGTAGGCTTATAAGGGAGTGCTAAGAACCCCTCGTAAAACTTAGCTTATCGCCACCAGTAGTAGGCTTGTTCATAACTAGCGCATTTATACAAGGTAAGTAGGTCCTAGCTACGCTATCCTCGTGAGTTGCGTTTGGACAGGCTTGTCGTGAAATGACCTGAAGTGGTGGACTGCAGGTGGACATGCGGGTCAGGACGCTAAAGCGCATCGGCCGACGATTTGAGAGCAGGAACTGTTCTTTGCATAGGTGACTTGAACCTGCTCGTCGCTAACTCCTATCCACGCCTCCATGCATGTGCTCAGGTTGATAAATTTCCAAATTGCTCACGAATTCGGCTTGTCCCAGATCCATTTGTTATACAAGCTGGCAAATGCAGTAAATTGAACCAAAAGAGCTATCAAGTGGAAGGAAGGCGACATTGCTGAGCGCTGATGGGAGCATAGTGGTGGTCGATGACTTGCAATCGGATGATCGACGGTATTGGACCTGCCTCGAACTCAAAAGTTGTCTTTCAGCGAAGGTGTTGCGACCGCGCACAGATCTGTGGTAACAGTTGAAGCGGATTCGTGGAACCAAAACAGCTGCCAAGTGGATTGAAGATAAAATCACTGTGTGCCGATGGGAGCATGGTAGTAAGCGATGACTTTGAATCGGACGAACCGATGTGATGCTGAATACAACCGCGATGATCGACGATAGTGGACCTACCTCGAAGTCGGAGGAACGAAACGAAACAGCACCTAAAGCTTCACCCTGGAATGTAGAAATGCGGTGCTTCTACAATACGACGTTCCATGTACAGTGAGGGAGTACAGTGACCCAAGTGTAAAGTTGGCTCGCAGACGGGAAAAGGTTGGAAGAAGTAAACTTGAGGAAGGACTGCATTTAAGGCGCCTCCTTCGTACGCCAAAATAGTCGCTCCTGCGTGAGCCCATAAACCGACTTCTACTTTGACATGCTCCCCTTGCGACTAACCTGTTCACCTGTGTCACATCGCAACGACTGATATCCCGAGATTGAGCTAATAAAGTCATGGCCAAATTAACGATCAAGAGCGCTTGTCTACAAAGAACAGACCAACTCTCTACTACTTATTCATCCAAAGTGGATTTCAGTAGTATGGTAGGAGTGAGGACCACCCCTATGTCAACCTCATCTACAGGCACCAGGATGGACTTGCACGACTTGCATGAGTGCGAAACGCATATGATGGCACATCACCTTCCATTTCATCCCTTCATTTGACCTAGCATGACCTCTTTTGTGGTACACAGATGAAGCAGTGCATCGATGTGTTGTAGACGTGAAAGAGGTGGACTAGACGCTAACCTTCAACTATGCCGCACACTTCAGGCACCATCTAGAATTCTGCGCTATTTGTGTGGTAAAGTGATTGCAACAGGAAGGAAAGGCACTTTGTCATCTCACAGCTAAATGTCACTATGACCGCATTTTTACTGTTGAGCGACACATTTTTGCGCATTAAAGTTTGGTTGCATAGGGAATATGGATAAGATGGTGGTGTAACATCATTAATTACGATGAGGTTGCTAAAAAGAAGGTTGAAAAGGCTTATTCAATTGGCGACTTCATACAATCCGGTCGTTCTTCAAAGGATCCTTTGACAAAAAGCATCGAAGCGGATCATGAGAGTGTTGCTGAGAGTTCAGGAATATTGAGTGTGGCACCGAGGTCAAGTATTGGACATTTGCAGAAGCCCCCACAGGAAATTATTGCGAAAGTTCTTCTGCATTCTCATGCTAACAAAAATGAGTTGAATTAAGAATTGAAGCCCACTAACCATACGCCGTGGACAGAGTTGGTTGATTGGATTAGGGAAGAGTATCAATGGGATGTTGATTGTTCAATCACAACCGTCTGCAACGATGAGACGCAATATCATATTGATGGCCTCGTCAATAGACACGACTGTCAAAATGAAGGTCAGAAATTTTACAAGACGCAGTTGAGAGGCAAGAGTGTCCAAAACGTGTCACTGTTAGGTGTGCTAGTGAGCTGAAGGCATCATGCAACCACCCTGATGGGGTGTCAGGGCCAACGTTTCTACTTAATACCTTATAAGTAATAACGCCACAAGCACTCAGGCACTTGGAGGTAGTTTGTGGAAAAATACTCGTGTACGTCGCGAACCAGAAACATCCAAAATCCTCCAACACTATTTTACGTAGGGTGGGTAACTGACGGACAAGGGTTGTTGTAGTCGAAGATAGTCTGAATAAGGTGCTTGGTCTGTGGAGACAGCGCAAAAACCCATTTCAATCCATGCCTCCTCAACACATCAAACCTCCTCCCTCACATGCCTGCCACAAAACTCGCCAATGGGGTAGTCCTTGCAGTAACTAAGACTGTAAGGCATGTTAGTACGTAGGCAGTAGGTAACAAGCAGGCAGATAGGTGAAGTACATCAACCATCAAAATGTACTCGAAAGTAAGGCCACAATTTCTACTCATGAGGCCAATCAGGAAGTCACTGACATCCAACGTCAATGGAGCGGATGACAACTAGCACCAGATTGGTCAACTCATCGTCAAGTGCCAAAGCCGCCAACTGGCTCACGTATAGGGAATCTGAGCAGTCGGCACGCGATGTGTGGGTCGTGTGCGTGCTTTGCCCTCATTTATCTCCCGCGATTTCGTCCGCCTTTGTGACTATTCGTATAGCAACCTGTCAGCAGAAAGTTGGTCTACTGTTTTAATGAAATCGTACACGTCAAAATGCACTTGGAAGTGTGCCACTGCCAACTCTGTATCTAGCGTCAAAGACTCTCCAACCTGTCTGCATTCAACGAATGGGAGCTATAAGAGCTCAACAACATTGAATCGAGAAGGCATTACGAGGGCACAGGAATGCTTGAACACTGTGTAGCTCCGCCTCTCATCCAGACTTGCACCACAGATTGGGGGTTGAAGAAGTGTCCTCAAAATGCGAGTGAAAAGCAGTCTGCTCAACTGAGAGAGTACCAAATGGAGAAGTGAGATCATGAACACTGGACACTGAGTGCGAAATGCTCAGCCATTCTTTGACGAATAGGTTCTTGTGCACCATGTCTCTCCGCCTAATCGTCTGCAACGTCCACTTTGGAGAAATTCAGGCTTACTGAAAACCACCAAATTTGTCCACTACTTTCTAAATTCCACACGTCATCCAAGTCACTCAATCACTCACTTTTTATTGTTTCCCATCCATTTTCTGTCAGCTGAGTTCTGACAGTCGCTAAACGAGCAAATACGCTAAAGCTACCGTGCTAGAGTAAATGGATGGGAAGGTTGAAGGACGATGTGGCGTTAAAGCGATGTTATCGGCGGCGTTGCTGTCGCTTCACTGCTATATCATCTGCGCGACAGGAGGTGACTTACCCTCTCCCACTCCACGTCACCTAGCATGCTTTCATTTCTCCTCCCTAATACTCGACCTCTACTACCAGTCCTCCTTTGCTGTAACAAAGGTAAACAGTCTCACGCGATGCACCATCAGTCACAGAAGTGGGGCAGTTGCTACTACAAACGAGGAGCAAGACAGCCCTAGCAGTGCACCGGAGGGAGGACTCCGTGTCTCTCGTTGTTGAGGCGGTTGGAAGGCAAGAGTGGTGAAGTGCAACCAACTAGGTCGACTTTCCAACAGGGACTGACATCCCACCTGCTACACCGCATTAGCTACCAAGGGTGATTACTCCTCTAAGCAGCCGCAGTAAAGACACTTCTTTGAGCAAATCTTGTCGTGACCTCTCGTTACTGTGAATGTGCAAGCACCTATTCAGCAGTGGCTGTGGAGGAGCGTGACACGTCCGTAGAGCACGCACCGTTCAAGGCAACTCTCGATGTAGGTTTCACTGCGGTAGTGCGATGGTGGAACTCGACGCGTTTTGTAACGGGCAAATACTTCCTCCTCCCACTTCCTCTATTCCTCGGGTCTCTTTGCACTGCGATGTGCTAGGCTTGCCTTCCTTTTCCCACACTAGCAACGCACTTTAAGAAGGGCCAAAGGGAAGGGAAATGCAAGAAGCTACAAGGAAACAACTATTGAAATTGGCTAATACTCGCAGGATGACTTGTTAGAAGAAGACTCACAGGTCCCTCCACCATGAATTGCGCAAAAGACCGAACGAACGCCTCCTTTGCAGTCATATAAGTGAGACAAGGACTCCACAGGTATAATGTGAGCAGCTCCTGCCACTCACTTGGCACCACATGGAGGATGTGTGCATGGGTGGAACCTCAGCGAGGGCACAATCAACACCTGTGACCAGCATTTTAAGAAGACGTAATATACGAGGAACTGAGCCAAATCTTCAACGCCAATCGACACAGAACCTTTCCAGAAAAAGGCAGAATGGCAAAATTGCGTTGTGGAAAGGAAGAGTGGTTTTGTGAGTCTGTGCTAGGCGGAAGATGAACACAAATGCTTCACTCTGCCATCCTGCCTGTCAATGCCAAGCAAGCGACTTGTCCGTTAATAAGGCTGCTCCACAATGAGGTGAGGCTCACTGCTCACACACCGTTAACGCCGCCGCCGCCGCCACCACCACCACCACCACCACCACCACCACTACATGTCTCAAGTGTGACCAGTGGTAAAGAACTCAGCCCATTCCACCAACCACCGCCAATCCCTACACGCGCTCGTGGTCGCACGTCATGTGTGACGAGCCAATGGAAAGCGAGCTGTCATTTGATTGGGCCACGCAATGCTACGTATAACGGTGGTGCCGGCTACAACAACCCTTCTCTGTCAGTTACCCACCCTACGTAAAATAGTGTTGGAGGATTTTGGATGTTTCTGGTTCGCGACGTACACGAGTATTTTTCCACAAACTACCTCCAAGTGCCCGAGTGCTTGTGGCGTTATTACTTATAAGGTATTAAGTAGAAACGTTGGCCCTGATACCCCACCAGGATGGTCGCATGATGCTTTCAGTTCACAACTCACACCAAACAGTGATACGTTTTGGACACTGTTGCTTCTCGACTGCCCCTTGTGAAATTTCTGACCTTCATTTTGACAGTCGTGTCTATTGACGAGACCACCAATATGATGTTGCGTCGCATCGCTGAAGACGGTTGCGCTTGAACAATCAGCACCCCGTTGATATTCGCCCCCAAATCCAATCGAACAACTCCATCCACGGTGTGTGGTCAGTAGGCTTCAGTTCTTCACTCAACTCATTTTTTTAGCATGAGAATGCAGAGGAACTTTCGTAGGATTTTGCTCTGGAGAATTTCCCCAAATGTCTAATTCTTGACCTCGGTGCCACACTCAATATTCCTGAACTCTCAGCAACACTCTCATGACCCTCTTTGATGCCTTATGGTAAAGGATCCTTTAAAGGACCACCAGAATGTTTAAGGTCGCTAATTGAATAAGCCTTCTCAACCCTCTTTTCACCGACCACTTCGTAATTGATGATGTTACATCACCATCTTAATCATATTCTGTATGCAAATAGCGAAAAGTAGCATCCATACTTTAATGCTCAAAATGTATCGTTCAACAACAAAGAATGCGTTCATAATAACCTTAAACTGTGAACTGACAAAGCGTCTTTCCTTCCTGTTGCAATCACTTTGTCACACAAATGGTGCAGAATCCTAGAAGGTGCCTGAAGTGTGCGGCATAGTTGAAGGTTAGCGTCTAGTTCACCTCCCTTTCACGTCTAGAGCGCATCGTCGCACTGCTTTATGCTATGCCAAATGAAGGGATGAGAAGGCAGATGAGGTGCCACCATATATGTTTTGCACCTATGCACGTCGTGCAAGTCGACTCTGATACCTGTAGATGAGGTTGACATAGGGGTGGTCCTCACTCCTACCACACTACTGAAATCCACTTTGGATGAATAAGTAGTAGCGAGTTGGTCTGTTCCTTATAGGCATGCACACTTGATCGTTTATGTGGTCATCTCTTCATCACTTCAATCTCGGGATATCAGTCGTTGCGATGTGACACATCTGAACAAGTTGGTCGCAAGGGGAGCATGTCAAAGTAGAAGTCGTTTTATGGGCTCACGTAGAAGCGGTTATTTTGGCGCATCAAGGAGGCGCCTTCAAAGCAGTTCTTCCTCAAGTTCACTCTCCCCAACACTTTCGTTTCTGTAAGCTACCTTTGCGCTCGGGTCACTGTACTCCTCATTGCACTTCATTTCTACATTTTAGGGTCAAGCTTTAGGTGCTGTTTCATTTGGTTCCCAGTCGATTATCGCGGTCATATTCGACATTTCACCGATTTTACCCTATTCAAAGTCATTGTCCAATGCCATGCTCCTATCGACACACAGTGATGTTATCTTCAGTCCAATTGGCAACTGTTTTGGTTCCACGAATCCACTTCAACTGTTACTACAGATCTGTATGCGGTTGCAACACCTCCGCTGAAAGACAACTTTTGAATTCGAGACAGGTCCAATGCCGTCGATCATCGTGGTCACATTCAGCATCACATCGATTCATCCGATTACAAGTCATCGGCCACCACCATGCTCCCATCAGCGCTCAGCAGTGTCTCTTTCCATCCGCTTGACAGCGGTTTGGTTCAAGTTAGAACATCAGTTAGCTTGTCCAACAACTAGACCTTGGACAATCCGTATACGTGCGCGACTCAGAAATTTGAGTTGTGACAGGACTGCTCCGTGGATCGGGTGGGAGCGTCACGACCTAGACCTTTGAACTCCAAAATGAAGTGTGATTAGACATGGCTCAAATGGAGTCCACTTGTCAGCTGACTCAGGCTGTCAACGTACCACGTTTTTTTTTGGGTTCCAGTTGCAATAACGAGGTCAAAGTCGTTTTAGACTGTAGAAGGGTGGTGCTGAAGGCTAAAGGACGTTTGTGAGAAAGGATTCTTCCAATTCAACAGCACTCACCAGCGGGGTTTACACAACCTGTCTGACGACGGCAAAGCGCCTGTCATTCATTTCTTCTCTGATTTTTCTCCAAGTGACAGCTGTCTTGAAGCACAACAGCTCATTCCTTCGGCCTGAGGCTTTCTTGTTGTCTCTTGAAATCGTGATTTGTGATTGGTGGATAACTGTGTCATGACTGCTCCGTCCATCAGATGACAGCTTCACGGCCTGACCCTCTGGACTCCTGAAAGGGATGGTAATGGACCCTGCTCATCTAGAGTCCGCTTTTTGACTGCCTCAGGACAGATTATAGTTAAAGCACTCTTTTTAACTTTGTAAGCTAAGAACAATGAGTTTGGAATGGCTAACTCCATACCGTTTATTGTCCTGCAGGTGCACTATCAACGACATTTATGGCGTGGGATTTGATGTCCCACTGTTGCGTCCAAATACTTTTCCTTTGGAGTTCCCATCCCTCCTGAAGCATCCCTTTATTGCAAAGAGGGGATGAGAGAGAGAGAGCTGAACCGTTGGACGAGACAAGGCTATGGCTAGTCCATAAATGTTAAGCACACTCGATGGTTCGTTGTTCGATGGAAAAGGATTTCAAGGTGTCTTACCCGCGGAGGGCCATGAAAGCGAAGGTGTGGATGGTAGATAATTGGGAGTTGGAAGCGATTGAGCAGTTGGCGTTGAGAGGGAAAGGGACCGATTCATTCACTCGCTTCGCACTTCGAAAGAGACCAAAGAGCGAAACCCCAGCGCATCAGCAGATCTTCGGATGTTAAGCATCGGATTGTGTTTACTAACCGATAATTACACAAAATTAGTGAATTACTATTGCCGTTTCCTTCTTATAGGTCTTTCTACACATCTTCTGCCCCCCAGAATGTAGATCATGCTTAAAATCCAAGAGCTGCCTTATTCCGTGGTATTGAGCTGCAATGCATATCTTCTTTCGGTCTTCTCAAGGTAAAAACTTCCCAATCAGGTACGTCCAAAATGGAAAATGAATGTACGCATTACTGACCGCTTGAAGGATCAAAATAGGATTTGATGGACCTCTACGGTTTGCAGGCTCCCTCTCTTCAGCGACACTAATATTTCGCCATTCAATTTATTATTATTATTATTAGTATCTTTAATGCCTTATTACTCCTTACGAGCATAGATGGTTGCTTGAACCAATGGGAATGGAATGTCGCCCTGGCAAGGCCTTGACTAAAGTCTAGCAGTGGTTTCTCGAGGCCGCGCTCTGATTGGCTGGCCTGGTCCGCATTTGATTGGCTGCTCAAAGAAGACTAATTTTACGTCAGTCCACTTTGACCCTGGGTAAGAAGTTACGTTTAAATAGGTTTCGCCGATGGGATGAGTAAGCACACCTTCAAAATCTGCTTTTTGAGGCATTTTGGGGGACTTGCTAGGGGACTGTATTTCAATGCCCACATTCCTTGTATTGAGAATTTCCATCAACCACCTCCGATACCCCCACTTTAAACAGATCATTTGTGGACCATTTGGTTAAAAAAGGCCTTTTTGATGCAATGAATAAGTGCGACAAAACCAGAAGAGGAGGAGAGCTATCATTTAATGCATCAGTTAGTAGAACATGCTGTTTTGGTACCCTACATCGTAGAATCGTGGCATTGATGAAGTCCTCCATGCTTCGAGATGGATTTATGCCTCCCCAGTCCTTCTCAACCTCAGCTGCATACGATTCGCCTTCTGAGTCAGTAAGGCCAAAGGTCACCTGGCTTAAGGTAGTTTTTTGTTTACAAGTCTTTACCGTCTCTTATACCATCTTTTTAGTTTTGGGATTAACTTATCACTCTCCACTCGCGGTGGAATTCTCTTGGTGTGGAAGGGAAGTGAAAAACACCAAGTAATTTGGCTGATTTGTCCGTGTCTTCTTGCCTGGATCGCCTCTCTAGAGTCTGTTCTCAATGAGGACCTCTCCGACGACCCCGTACAGCATCGAATTCTTCGGTCCCAATGCTAACATCCCCAAGTCGTAGCCTGATCCTCTATCAAGCTGTCCACCACCTCCTCGTCGATCGCATCCTCAACCGCCTCTCTAAGGTGTATCCTTCATAAGGAAATTTTCAAAACCTCCGCTTATCATCTAGTCTTCAATCTTGGTACCGACATTTTCCCAACTCGTTGCTTCGTCCTCCATCGGGCCATCCACCAAACCTCCCAACATTGCGAGGGGCAGGTAAATCTCAGACATTCTTTGCAACGCAGCAAGTATGCTGTGTTTAGGCGGACTAGCCGGCACCTTCAGGTGTTGCCTCAAAGATTCAGTCCAACGTGTTGGCGAGTTATGTGTGGCTGTTCAAGCAGCAGAAGAGGCCCAAGCGATTAGAGGCAATAGGCGTGATGGTGGGTAGATGGATTATTGGAAGGAGGAGTAAGGCGTTGACGGTGTCTCAAGGCTTAGGACATTGTGACACCCTTGGGTCATACGCCACTTCAGTTTTGCCATTCCTGATGAGTGGTTGATTGTCGGAAATTCCATTCAGTGACTCTGCCTCAGCAGGGACTAGATGGAGTGGAGTCCTCTGTCGACAACGACCACCTTCTTCCCTCCCTCAAACCTGCAGTTTTTACCATCGCGCCCACGTGCGGAGGTGGTACAATTGCCGTCGCTCCCCTCTATTCACCCATATTTTAGGACGGCGTCTTAAGAGACGTTGGTAGTTTCAAGAGTGGTTTAGGAGGATGGAAAGGTTGGTTGCTCTACACTTCACTACCTCCGGAATCACCAATTGTGGGATTTGCGTATTTAGGGCTAATACGAGTGGAAGAGTATGAAGAAGAAGAAGAAGAAGACGAGGATGATAAGATAGTGGAGGTGGAGAAGGGTGACTATGGAAGAGAAGGAGTGGGTCCGCATGCTGGCGAGTGTTTGCAGGATTGGTTATCCCCAGGGTGACCTCAAAAAGAAGGTCTTTTAGACATGGTTTGCATGCTAAATTATCTTCCGATCGCTATTTGGAAGGCACACACTATTTCAATCAGTCATCCACCATTACCTGCACCCTCGTCCAATTTCCTCATGTCGATTTGGTGTGGTGGATGTGGCTCAATCCTGTCTACTTTGCGGAAGCCAAAGTATACTCGATTTTAGAAGCTTTGTTGAACAGCGCTTGGCAAAGTTGATACGTACAATCGTGAGGAGAGCCGACCATAATTTGTTTTCACGGTTCGTCTCCTTCACCAGCAGGTGCGCCCCTTCCAGCAAGACCCTCGGCTTTGAATGGTGTAGGGTTGAAGGAAATTCAATGAGGCTACCAAGTCGATGTGCACACTGCTGATCTTTATCAGGAAAGATAATAGTTTCCGAGACCATAGGTCTTTTAAGGCCGTTGCTAGGTGATTGATAGTTGTTTGACGGAATATCTCTTGATGTGGAAAGTCGTCCATGCGCTCTTTACCTCCAGTCGATCCGCCATCTATACTGCCCACCTCACACCGCGTTCGCTGACCATAAATTTCTTTCCCACAGCGAGAATAGTTGGAAATGCATATTTTTATGTCACAACCCGCCTTACAAAACACACTCATCAGCAGGTCTCCTGCTACCCCTCAAGGTACATTTCTATGGGTTACGACACCTAGCTGGTAAGTCGTCTTGACAGTCGGGCAACTGAAACGTGAAATATTTGCCTCTGTAGGCAAGTAGGAAGCATAGTAGGAGCTCAATTGACACCAGACTTAAATCTTTGTCAGGCGTAGAGGCAAAAATTGCCTTATTATGTCAACCACACCATTCGTGAAACCCATTTCGGCAGCTCTGTCCCACGAATTTATCGTATCAAGGCCCTTAGCAAGGCTGAAGTAGTACCGAGGTGGGAATGGATGCATCAGTCTTTTTCTCTTCCTCCTCTCTAATGGAACTCATAATAATCCACCATCCACATCTCAACTTGCACTTTCAAGACGGCTTGGATTCCTTCATTATCAAACAATCCTCTGCGCTCTGTGCTGAGGCTTCAGTCACTTGGCACACGACTATTGGGCCTGAGCAAAGTGTACACATTCAAAATGTCACAAAAGCTCAATCAGATGGGATGACAAGGGAGAGACTTGTCAGTGTTTAAGCTTTGTTCTTATGCAGGTCATGCAGGTAGGTGCCGATACTAGCGCACTTGCCCTCATGAAGAAGCACGACATCTATTAGCCCTGCCGTCCTACTTGACCCAACGTGGAGCAAAGTTAGTCGCTTCCGCATAGACAAACAAACTCTGCCTTTCAGGCGGCCACGTTTTCATAAAGATGATTTCGGAGTATCCGTCGATGCTGGAGGAAATCTGTCATTCCATCTGTTACAGACAGCCGATAATTGTTGAAGCGCTCCCTCAGGGCAGAGAGGTGACCACAATGCTGGGTTCCAGTCATATCGCATGTTTGCATTTGGTAGAACAGTCTCTAGCCATAATTGCGTGGTGCCTCATGTCCTCCCTGAAGTCGCAATGGCACCTACCGGTGGGGACCTCTTGTGCAATCATCAAGCAACACTAGACGATTACCTTAACTTTTTGAGACAAAAGGAAGATGAGATGATCAGCAGTCGGTAAGGCTAAGACTCTTCCTATTATTCGTCTAGGGGGTGAATACTTAGTGTTTTGCTTGATCATTGCTTAGCAGCAGTGGAAACTATCGAACGACCAAATAAAGTAGAATTAAGCTGAGGCAATTTATCAGGGACCTCGCAACAGGCGTGGGATTTTAGTCCTCCAGCTTTAAGTTCTTAGTTCCTATACTCCGTAAAAGCATTTGTGAACGAATTTGAATGCTAATTCAGCTCACTGGTCGGCCATACTTGTTGCTTACCGCTTAAATCATTACCACTACGGTGGCATTTCTTTTCATTCACATCACACCAAAGGACCAGAAGTCACCAAAATTGCCCCCATGATATTGAATTGTAGCATCCTGAGCCCAACTAGGTGAAAAACGTAGCTGCGATGATCAAGTATGATATAAATTGTTCACTGTCAGCAAGGCTTGATGCTACCGGCAAGGTCCAGAGGTCGCGCCGTTCGGTGGATGTACTACGGTGATGTGCCTAAGCGGCCCGTTAATAAAACGGAAAGTGAAGCCAAGCAGCAACATTCTGTGCAATACTTTGTTTGTTCAAACTGCCGGTTTGGGTCACTTGGGTGGCCATTTATGTACTAGCCGGTTGGCCGGCCTTTGGGTCGTGCCAACAGCCCCCAAGCCCCCTGCTTCCAGAATATATATTCTGCCCCAGTACTATGCCTTCTTTTACCTTAAAGCGAGCCTCGGGACGCTTCACTTTGCACCTGCTAATTTGTACATTATGTTGTAAAGACATGTTAGTGTGCGAATCCGAGGCCAAAGGTTTCCACATGAATAGATGTTGACCTCCCAAAATCATGAGTGATGTTTCAGATACATCATTGCCACACGCTTGAGGGATGAGGAGAGCGTATCATAAAAAAGAACACCACTATGTTCTACTCAGTGGCACAGAATTGACTAGGCATTAAAAGTACTATAGGCGAAAACAGATTTCCAGATCATGGAACCAAAGGTACTACAGAGATAGTAAATTGCAAACAACAATAGGGTATAGCGCAAAGTAAAAACTAAGCAAAAAAAGAATTCCACTTACCTTTTTTGCCCTTTTAAATTAGCTGTTTTTTTCAACCAGAGGATTTTCGGAAAATGTTACTTAAACTCAAGAAATGCAAACGTTTGCATATAATGACGTTAAAAATAGAGCCAATGTTTCCATAGCAAAATGATAGTCAAAGAATGCACTTTTTGCTGCTGAGATACACAATAGGGATAACAATTTAGTTTTTCGATTCTTTGTTTGTTTGTACCAACAATTTGTTCTTAAGGCCATTGAAATGGGGTGCTGGACTTGATGTGATCGATGTTTTTCCTACTGGCGCTGTGAATTAACGAAGTAGTAATCCACAAATTCAATGAAATTTGAAGAAACACCCGACCCTTGTTGTGATATACACCGATGATGATCCAGCTTTTTTGAACTTAATATGATAACTTTTTTGATTCCTTAAACATGAGAAACTGCTTGTTTTTCCTCCTATTTTACGTTATTCAAGTACGATGTGAAGATTGTAAGTTTAGTACTATCATTAGTAACATAATTTAGATCTAATGATGCTTAATTCCTCAATTTACTGTGGCCGGTCCTCAGGCGGTAGTTTTTACAAAAACTCCAATTCAGACGATTTACTTCTCCACAACCAGATTGTACTCTACTGGAATGTATCGGCCGCTTACAATTTTACAGCATCCCAAAGGACTCACCGAACGTTTGGTCGTGTTGTGTGTCCCGGTGTATCAGTCAGGCCTGCAGGTCGCTATGTCAGGCATTATTTGATGGATGGAGCGGTAAGCCTATGGGTAATTATTACAGATATCCATGAGCTATTTTCATAGTTCAGTTCGTTTTTTGCTGTAGCGTTGCATTTCATTTGCGAATTTAAAAGGATACTATTTTTGAACATGAGAGACTATCGGGAAGTTTTACTTTCATCGCGCTTTCATAGTAAGAATAGGTGCATTTGAATGACTAAAAGCATTTGACTTAACCTGACCTAAATGAAAATTGATAGCAACGTTGATTTTTGAGACCAAAACATTCCTAATAAAAGTTGGGTATTAGTTTGTTTGATCTTTAACCGCCCTTTCTAGCATTGACACAAAAATAACTGGTAAATGGAATATTTTAGACGTGAATGAGGTATATTTAAAGGGCTCGGTAGTAACAAGTGAAAGCACAATACTCAAGAACTCTGACGTATATACTTTTCGTTAGTCGAGTAGCAGAACAGTAAACCGTTTTTGCGGTGTAATTTTTGGTTCCTTAACAGTTCTCTGGTCCATGGGTTTTTCAAAACGAGTCACTTGTCTTTTCCTCTGAAAAAGGGTTATTTTCCATAAGCAAACGCATTTTTTTCCTAAAAAAGGTGAAGCGAATCTTTTCCGTGCCAATTTGTTTAGCAAAAACGAGTTTAAAAGAAATTTTGCCTGCTAAGCAATGGCCAGTTCTTTAACTGTTAGTGCCAAAATTGTACATCAAATCCAAATTTCTTAGTTTTTAAGTGTTTTGGCCGGTGTGGCGTTCTGTCTTTTCGATTTCATCTAAACTATTGCAAATATGAGCAATGATGTCTTCTAGTAATCCATTACTTTATTTGAAAACGCAGTTGCGTCCTAAGTGCCTCAAATCTCATTTGGTCAAAGAAGATTACCTTGAGGGTTTTAGGTCGGAACGAAGATGACCTTCTGAGCATGCAAAAATACTTTTTGGTGCCTCACAAAACCCAGTTTCTTGAAAGAATTCTCGTTCGTCACTTTTTCTTCTTTGTCTTTAGACTGTTGGATAGCTTAGGTTGCTATCCTCGTTCAAAAAATTCTCCTTCTGCTCTCCTTTCCCTTAAAAAAGTCGGGCGTAACAAAAATACTCTTCAAATTTCAAATATGCTTTTTAAAAACTTCTAAATCTTTTAGTCCAACCAAATATTGGGCGATTAGGACTAATCTAAGGCAAGAAGTCCACTTTCCGCACTAAAACATTTATTTGATGCCTGGCGTCTCCAAAAGTACGCCAAGCTTTTAGAAAACCTTGCAATTTTGCTTCCAAAAATAGGCTCTCTCCCCTTCGGCATCTCTTGAGGTTGCAAATTAAACACCGCACTTTATGATTTAGGTCTACTTCTGGTTGTTACACGTGCGCGCTTCCATTGACTGTCCGTCTAGACGCCCTCCGAGGTCAGACGACTTCCAACTGCGACTGAGCCAGTGGATTGATCGTTCAGAGGCCGAGAGCTCTCACACTGAGGCTGAGGAGGCCTACGAACGTGGCGACTCTTTTCACCTTCCCGGACACAAAGTGAGTCCACGAAAGCACAGTATTTCATTTGTTGACGGTTTTGCTCTGAGTTGCCTGTCTGCGTGACAACTGCCAACTGACTGCACCAAAACGATTGGCTGGGTTTTTTTAACGACAAAACAATAGCTGAAGTCTGAGGAGCTGTGGTGGCCGATTGTTCTCTAGAGGAGGAGTTCAGAGTTGAATTACCAAAATGGATGGAAGTCTGGAAGACCAGCTAGCATGAAATCTGCAAGCAATGGTGAAAATAGTGCAACGATCCGCGAAATCAAATTGAAGGCTCATGCTAGAGTGTGGTGTCTCAAGTAGGTTTCAGTGAAGATCCCGTTTCCTCATGACCCCTTTTCCAGCCTATTTGAAGGCTGGAAATGTTACACAGGACTGCTTAGCCAGGTGGTAGTGCTTTCCCGAGGCTAGTAATGGAGTTCAAGGGCGGATGACTCCTTAGTGAGTTTGGAGAATTGCGGATTACAAGTAGTTTGATTGGAAGACGTTTTTGTTTGGAGGTCCTTCATGCTCTCCAAGAAGTCTTTGGCCTTTTTGTCCTTCAATCGCGTTTCGGTCGCTTCCACAGGGTGAGAGAAAGGGAGGGAGATGAATGAAGTTCCAGCACTAGGCTACCTTCACTAATGGCCATTATGGCTGATTGGATGCTGCTAATAGAATATTTTGCATTCCAATGTCACTACTGGCATATCTCTTGTCACCAAGGTGTCGCCTTGGGTCTTCGCTTCGATGCTCTCCGCCTTAAAAGGAGTGGAGCATTTTTTTTATCTTAATGAGGAGGCTTGGCTCACCTCGGCGTTGAAGGTCCATATTTTGGGAAATTAGTTTATTTACCTCTCTATCCTCATCTCCATCCACCTACTCATTCGACCATCCATTCACATTCTTTCTTTATGGGACAGCGGCTTCTGAGTTGTCCCGGCAGCCATCATCAGCCATACGAGTTTTAGTCTACCAACTTGTTGATTGACCGACAAGAAGGTAAAATTCGATGACAAATGCTCTAAGCGCAGAGATGTCCCCTTTCCTTTCAGGAGCCTGAAAATTTGACGCTGTCCTGTTCCTCCCCACAACGAAGTGTCACTCTTCAAGGTCGTTTGCGCCTCCTTGTCGTCTCGTGGGACATATTCCCCAGTCGATTTTCCAGCCAATCAGATAACGAGACCTTGACGTTGACCAATCAGATCTTGGGTGGATTTAAAACCCTCCCTGCGGATCTCAAAATCCGCGTTCAGATCACCTCCCGCCTTCACTTTGATGGCAAACTCTCCCAATCCCGAAGTGCGTCAGATATCTTTCATTTGCATCGCATAAATTAATTTACTTGGAGAACTTTTACGAGGCTCTAGTCTTGTCCAATTAACGAAAAATTTTTCTCATCCATATTACAAATTGTGAGCGGTTTAGTTAACGCATGGTTTTCTAAGTTCATTTTGTACGAATTCTTGACCGGACTAGCGCACTATCACTTAAGAAGACGAATAGAAAGGGGAGCACAGATCCTTTTTTATTTCCGACACGTTTTATGTGCCGATTTTGTGGCTCTTAATTTTGAGGTTGCATAAAAGCCAAATTAAAATTCAAAGTACAAAAAGAACCTCCGTTTATTGCAATCGTGTACCCACAACTCTTAATAGCTCAACTGCGATTGGGCTTCGTGGGTGTAAATGAAGTAGGCATTGTTTTCATTTCCTGAGTTTTTGAGGCCCTTTTGATCCCCATGTGCAATATTCCACCTTCTAGTTAATTTTCTTAACAAAGTAAGCTGAGAGTGGATTTCACAATGTTTTGCACCCAAATCCCGACATTCTCCCTCTGAAGATGAGAACGGCTTGAGGCAGCTCCTCAGTATTCCCTTACATCCCTCGTGTTTTTAATTCTAAAAATGACGAATTCAGCTTGTTTTTCTTCCATGTTTGTCAAGAATACTTGTGATCGGTGGTGTGAAATGCAGTGAATTATCAAATAAACAAAAGATGATTAAATAAACGGCCGCTCTTCACTAGAAGTCGCGACCAATTCCCTTCTTGTTTACATTCAGTGAAGAAGAGATGTGTTTATTTTGAACATAGGAGGATGAGGCACGCAACTTTCTTGGCATTTGATTTCGGCCATAAAATCTTGATCGCCGCTGAGCATGGAACCTTGCCTATACCGCATGTATCAGGCGACTTTAAAGTAGCATCAAAGCGCTAATTTGACAGTGAAACACCCGTCTGTGACGTAAAAGGTGAAAAGTCTCATACAACGGCATTATAACATGCTTTAATGTGAGCGTCTGGTGGCTTTAGCTGTCTGTTTAGTAAACATAGTTTGATTACGAGAACCCATACCCGTAGTAATTTATCTTAAAACTGATTACTTCCATACTACCTCCCATTTTTTGATGAAATCGTGTGTGTTGTGAGATTTTATGCAATGTTGTAGTGATTTTTTTTATCAATCCACTTTTCTCGATTCGATTGAATTCATTTACATGAGAAAGAATACGGTGACGTTATGGACGCTGAAATGCATTTCAGTAGCACCGTCCAATTAACTGGTCGTGAAAAGGGTTTGACTCTTCACTGGTGTAGCTTGATATTCGCAATCGAGGCTGTTTCCTCACTTAGAGAAAACAAGCATTTGGAAAGGGTTTTTAACACAAAATCACAAAGATTTCGACTGTAAATGGGGAATTCCACCTAAACTTCTTCTTGGATTCTAGTAATTCATTTGGAACCAAATTTTCACTATTTTTGCAATATCCGTGAAATATTGAGGAGCGAAAGTGTACAAGAGTTTGATACAGAGCCTCGAATCTTGTCGTTACTTATCTACACGAAGTCTGTAGACATGCATCGCCCTCACTCTTCTCAGCTCGGGATTCTTACCTACTGTAGCAATATTGCCGCTTGTCGGAGGGATTTCCTCGTTCTCCGAGCCACTGATGGAGGTTATTTTTCACCACCACACTCTCACCCTACCCGATCCGCTTAGACCGCTCGGCGGTGCTTTGAGGTGTTGCGTGAACTGCAGTCGGTTTTACTACCTCCTTCTACAAAGCCTCGTGTAGTTAGCAGTGGACTGGATTCTCGGCAAAATAGTCTACTCGTCCTCCATTATTCAACCCTCTTTTTGGTTTGCTTTTTTGTGGTCTCACTGGCGGCTTTGTGCGTTGGGATGGGCTGTTCCAAAATGCCAGCCCACAAAACCATGGCATGTTCGTCTTGTGTGCTTCTAAGCTGGCTAAAATAAAATCGTGTTTTGTGTTCCCTTTAGAAAACGTTTTAAAAAAGTTTTGCACAAGAGTTACGTCCTTTGGGAGTTGCAAAAACACGTCTCCTTGGGAGCGGTGCGACAGGTGCTTTTTTCAACTGTCTAGTTCATGATGGGAAAAGGAATCTTTTCCCATTCTTGAAGACGCTTACAAATTCTCCTAAATTGCCTTGGACAGTAAATTAGTTATCTGATGATTCGCCAAAAGGCATCGTTGGCAATGTTGGGTGACATTTCACCGTTTCTCTTGTTTGTTTCATTGTCTAAAATAGTAGTCCAAAGTAGCGTCAGTTTTCTTGCCAACTTTCCTTACCAAACGGTGAGGGGCATGAAACGCTGTCAGAGGAATTTAATCGCCTGGAAAAAAAAAGTGTACTGTGCTTCTCCTCCAGCTAGGTAGGGTGACGGGTCACGCAATCAGTTCTTATTTTGTTCCGACTTTTCCAGCGTTTTCCTTTCTCGAGGAGAAGTCATTCAAATTAACAATTTGTGAGTGTAGGCGGATCTTAGTGCAATTGCTTGGGTCTGTTGAAGGCCATGTAACAGGGCTGCTAAATATTTGACGCTTGGACTCGAGGTCCGGATCCTGCTCCCTGCTCAGCTGTCACCGGTGTTCATCCTCCGAGGTGACATTTTTCATTTCCCCCCTGTAGGACGTCAGCTGTGCGAGTTTTATGGCTTCTGGTGTAACGGAAGCCTCAGTGAAGACGCCTCTCAGCGTCGTAGGCAACATCGTCGCAGCGACAGTGGTGATGAGATCACTGGAACGTGCATTCGACCCTCCATGCGTTGTGACGGCCTCCCCGATTGTTGGCTTGACGATCCTCTAAATTCACCCGATGAGGTTGGCTGCAATGCCATCCACCCACCGGACAGTGTGGAGGCTCTCTCACCCTTTGAAACCTTCAATGAGTCCTTTCCCGTCGCCTCTTGTAAGTAGCATTCGAGGGGAGGGGGGGGGGCGAAGGGGAACAAGAGGTCCGGCTCTTTGATTGGCTAGCCCAATGAACCAATCAGAAGGCTGGATGGCACCCAAGTGAGGAATTAATAGGCTTGGTAAATAGCACCCTGTTGTACAGCATTAAAAACGTTTACAAGTGATTCATTTGATGTTGTCTTCATGATTGGTGATTAAATATAACCATCGTTCGGTTTAAAGGACATCCGGATGCGACGGTCTGTAGACCTATAATTGCGGTAAGTCATGCCAGTATGGGCGACGATGTGTTAGAAACTGCAGAAGGGCTAGGCGGATATAGGCGTGGCCAGCCATGACGGAAGTACAAACATGCCTTAAATGATTACTGGGCAAAATTAGTTTTCCTCACTTCTTAAGTGATTTGAGAGGCGGTGATTGCCTCGGCCCAAGTACACTGACCTGAAGGTTGGTAAACAACCCACTTCACCTTCCCTCCTCGGAAAAAAAATTAATTCAGACGTAGCAGGGAGGAATTTGGATTTCCATAGCTTGTGCACTGTCACTACTCGATGCAGTTTTTTCACAGCTTCGCAAAGTTCTCATCTTCGTCGAAGGTGGTAAAGCGGTTATTCAGAATTCAGTGTGAATTGAAGGATGTGGATGTTCTACAAATTGAATCTGTAGTCAGGACGTTAAGGCTATTCACACCTGGGTAGGGGAACTTCACATGCTAGGAACATATGCAGGGGAATTTGGGCTGGGTTTGGGCAATAGGGGTGTTTTGTTGCCTTTTTATGTGTATCATGAAGAATTATGGCTTCGGTGTACATAAAACCAAGGACTGCAAATGGTCAGCATAATTGAGGAATAAAAAAGGTGCTAGGGTGGAGGCAACAGCCCAATCAGAGCCAGTGTCACAAATGTGTGACACACGTTCTTAATTAGTCTGTGATCACTATGGAGACGGATCTAGGTAGATATGAGACGCTCTCTGTCTCAGGGTAGTTGCCTTTTCAGTCAGTACGCGGTTTAACTTGAACTGCGATGATGCTGACGCAGTTTTGATTAGCCATTGGGGCGAGGTCGATAGATCACGTTGCCATGGCGGAGGTACAGGTCGTGGGGACTGAAGAAGCCTACTTTAAAGCGAGTTCCCTAGAGCAGACAGAAAAAGGTAATTCTTTTATCCATCCAGTATGCGTCCCTCTATCCTCTCACCCGTCGACCTATGGATGGAAGCCGCCTACACCCCATCCAACTCAAATCCCTTTCTTTCTTTTCCCCACTCGGCTCCACACCGTTCACATATCGTAAAGCTTCATTCTTTGCTTTGTTTTTGAATTCGTTACAAGGAAACGAATGAAGGGATCAAGATGTCGGCCGAAGACATTGCACTGTATCTCGCGTTTGTGGCTTCAAGTAATTTACAAAATGTTCCTGAGTACTTTAAAAGCGTCACGTGAGGAGTGGAGGGAGGTACCCGGTGGGGAAAACTAGTGCAACTGCCCCGCACTCCCCTCTTCCCTCCCCCTAGAGGTGCAAAACAACTTTTAACTTCCTCTTGACCCATGTACTTTTTTTCTCTGGTGTCACAAGGCACAACGGGAGTCCACTTCCCCCTCCCTTTCCCCCTCGGGGATTTGATGTCATCAAGTTCACTCTGAAAGGCCGATTGCCACCTTTGACATGGGGTAGAACCATCTCAAAACATGACAGCTTCTTTCTCCACCTCAAATCGGGGCACTTTGGGTGACTTGCTCGAACCTGACGCTTTTGACGCTCGAAATTTTGTGTCACCTTTGACAAGCAGTTGATAGCAATCTTGTTGGTGCTTTTTTCTGGGAACAAAATTGTACATTACTTTGTCCTTTTTAGCACCACCAGGACGAGGGCAATCATGGACTGCAAAGCTCCCTTGGATGGGTAAGTAGCTGTGCCTTTACCCCATTGTTGTCATTTCTTAACTGACTAAAGAGCCGCAGGTAAGGAGGATGGCCAATGCTCCTACGTAGGCTTCGAAGCCTTGAAAGCCTTCTTTACCAAGCTCTTGAATGTGCCCAGTCCAGTTATAGCCACAAAGCTAGGGGTTTCGTTGAGATAGGGAGAGCACTTCGCATCATCCCTGACTACGAATGGCGTGTGAAAGTGTTCACTTCTTGGTTATGAAGGTGGGAGCGTGGTAGTGTTGTGTAACTGCCTTTGTCCACTAATTCGACTGTCACTTTAGCTTGGTAGAAAATTGGCAATGAAACTCCAATTCAAACTCACCTCCATTGGGTTGTGTAGCCAGAAGTGACGATAAATTGCCTCTTGTCCATGACTTGGGCATATTTTTTGACAGCATTGTCAATGCCGCAGGACAGATGCGGAGCACCTTAACCGTTCAAGTGTCAACGTCCACGCCAGCGAAGTTGTGAAGAAGAGATTTCCTAGCAAGGGAAGTTGAATTTTTGGTTAGTTGGTGGCGCGAGCACCCAGGTGTTGACTCTCAGTGCCTAATCAACTATCGCCCTGTTTACTTTGTTCTGAACTGAAGTGCGACGCGGACTTAAAGCGTAGCTAGACAGTAGAGAAACGCTTGTCTCTTCCGTTGTTAGCTTTACTCCCCAAAAAAGGAATAAAGCTTAGAAGAGTGAATAGCTAGCCTTGCGAGCTTGGTCTCATACCTGGGCAGTAAACATCCATGCTTTTATGTTGCGTGGTTGGAGAGGAGTGGCGCTAACTCTCACTCCAACACCCACAGGTTCGGGACGGCTTGGTAGCATTTTAAAACGACTTTGTAAATGTTAAAACGCCCCTAGGAAAACTCTAAGTTGCGCTTGATTCCGACAGGAAGCATCTGCATCTAATTTTGGTGATGTGATTGCCTTCGTCTAGGTTGGTGATTAGGCTGTCTGGTGTTGCAGTGCTGTCTGTCCATGAAGGTGAATTCCGCCCTCCCACGTAGACGGCGTCAGGTGACCGGTCAGAGGAATCTAAAGTGCCTCCTTTGCAGAGCGCCACACAGATTGATGCGCGTGCCTGAGTTCTAAGGGAAATCCGGTTCCCTAGTCTAACTTTTTGAAGGTTTATTTTTATTGGCCTTGCTTCAAGGTAAGAGCTGGGAAAATGTCACGTAGGTGGCATAGCTTGCATTGAAACGAATAAAATTGCTTGGTATTTCAGAGGTCTGCTCAGGGATTTCAGTGGAACAAAAAGTTGGGAATAAAACCTCCTTTTCATTATCATAAAAGAGCCCAAACTTGTTCTATTCATGAACATCTCGTTTCGAGATTTGAATGCACACAAATTGGTGTCAGTTGATGTGGGCGCGCTTCTCAAAATTCCCCGTGGGTCGTCCGGGTCGTCCTTGAGGAGCTATGTGGGATGCACATCTTGTGGTGCAAGTTTGTGTCTTATTTGGCGTTGAAAAGCCGTGCTGTCCCAAGTCATCGTCAAACAATGTGTCGGGGCATGGCAGTTTGGAAGGTCCGTCGTCACCTATTAAGCTGAACGGAATGTAGACACTGATCGAATCTCGGCACTTAAAGTGATCTAATAACTCAATGAAGAAGTGAGAATATTGCTCTTCTTTGGAATGGTCTTCCTGTTGGTAACCCATCTGGTTCGGATGCTAGAAGTCTTGTGAATTTCAGTCAACTGCACAACTGGAATTATTGTTCTGCGATGCAACCGTAACATTAGGAAGTTGTTACTTTTTGGTAATGGTTGTGTGTCATTGTCTTGGCTCCCTGTTGAACTGGCTTAATCAAAGAGAGGGATTTTGTTGATGATCAATAGCAAGAGAATTGGTAATATCCTTGGGCTTGTATTCGACTGGGAGGAATGCTCGAAAGGTGCTGTTTTATGCCCGGACATAGTGATTCTAACCGTCAAGTACTTGGAGAATCATTTTGGCTCTTCCAAATCTGATATTGTATTGGTACCAGTTACTATGCAAATTTTAAAAACCTTCCAAGATTCAACGCGGTCTCGTCAACTGTTTTTTTTTGGGAATCAGACAGAGATTTGGCCATCCGCTGTTGGGTATCAGTCGAAGCATTGGGGATTCAGGTTAATGTTGATTCTATGAATGAGTATGCCAACAAATCGGCTGTGCTGTGTTAATCATATGAAGAACCAGATTATGATTTGATGGAATTCTTCATGAAAGCGAGCCCTCCACAATTAACGAGCAGTTCCTTCCCGTAGTTGTGGCCTTCGTGCCGGCTGTTCTGCTCTGCGCCTTGGTTCGAATCTGTTCCCAACGTCGTCAACTGGACTTCGCAACCATTGATGGGGATCTCCACGCTCTAGAAGCCACAGACACCTCTACCCCGGGAGCTGGTCTTCTGCGTCGTCCGCACAGTCTGCCTGCCTTTGAGAACGCCGGTTACAAAAAAAGCCTTTCTACTGCCCGCGGTCGGAATTTTCTTGCCATTGCGCTTCGTCGATCTCGCTCCACTGAGGACGTCCTTCCCCATCCATCCACCACCATGGTGACTCTCCCCATGCAGCCGCTAAAAGTTGTGGAACCGATGGTGAACACCGCTGGGAACTACTCTCATCTCATCCTCGCTGAAGATGCCCTTCGTGGAGAAACGGAAATGCAAAAGAGAGACAGTTGTAGCTTCCAGCTTGCTCCTATAGCGCGTCGTAATCGCGGTGGCGGTGGCGGTGGCGGTGGCGGT
>LWMK02000057.1:421263-588875 GCA_001693075.2 Taenia saginata | reverse complement strand
AGGTGGAGGAGGTGGTGGTAATGCAGTGAACCGAATGATTATGTCGTGTTGGAGTGGCGATTTATCTGTCAGTTCTACGACTTCATCGTCAACAAATTCGCCAATCGCGCGTCGAGGAATGGAGATGGAGGAGGGGGAGGATGATTGTGATGTCTGTCGGCAGATGCGAGAGTCAGCACTGATGGTGACGTCAGGAGATAACAACGTCGAGATATCGAATTTTCGAGTAGGGTGTTCTGGTTTTTGATAGCCTTATTTTTGACCTTTAATAATTAGATGATTTGAGATTCTCTCAGGATTGCACTCAGTTGTCTCTTACTTTCCTCTCTTAGTTTTAAATGATTGAATTTTTTAGCATTTTCATTTTTCGGAGAATGAAATAGAATTTCTCTAGTGAGAATTTCTGAGTACCTAGCTTTGCTAGAGGTTATAAGTCATAATTACCGACCTTCCCTCACTTCGTGAGCTTTCGGGTTCTTCATAGTGTGTTGGAAAGCTTGGAGTTCCTTCAAAACCAGAATTGACGTTTTCCGGCCTACCCTTGAAACATGGAAATTCGGCCACTTGTCCCTTATCCCAAATGCGAATACGGAAAGGCACCTTTAAGTGGGGAAGGCCCAACTCCTCCTCCTCCCCCCTGCAGTATGGCACAAGGAGGGCTTTTGGTGATGCTTTGTGTAGGCACTTGTCGGTTTCACTCGGATCGTACTGCGTTGCCTTTCAGAAGAACTTAACCACTCTCTAGCTCCCTTTGTCAGTCCTTCGCCACGTCCTGTGAGTGGATCCACGGGATTTCAAGCGATCATACTCTTCCCAATAAGTTTTCCTTCTGAGAGTCTCAAATTTTTAAAGTTGCTGTCCCAAGTTGTTGGTTCAGGGCTTTGGTTCCAAGGTGCGGAGCAGTTCTGCATTCTCAAGTCGAAAGCTTAACTAACACCTTCGCATGGCGCAGCATTTTGAGGGACACACCGACTTCCAGGCGGTCAGATCGGGATGTCTCTCTATGAAGAACTGGTAATTTCCCTCAAGTGGCGCCACTCTCCCCTGTTTGGTACCTTTTTGACTAGCAAATCTTGTACGTTTCCAGTACCTCGGATTCGGAAGGTTTGCTTTTAAATCTCGTTTTTTTAAATTTTTGTTCGCTTTTAACGTTTTGACTTGGTTGAGACTCCTTTACTGTCTTTCCAGTATGATGTACCGAAGAGTTTGCAATGGTCCGAGGCATTGCAGTCGTCGGCGCTGTTTTTTTCCGTAGGGTTTTTTAGGTCTTCTGCACCAGACCTGCTACTTATACGATAATAGTAGGCTTGGTGACTCCTTGGGGCTCATTCCTGTGTTCCCCATTAAAGGTATGCGGGGGAGGCTTGGGTCCTTGACCTGGGATTTCTGCTCCAATGCTAAATCAGTGGCTGTAGAATCTCTTGACAAATTAATTCAGCACTTCTTCTTGTTTTAATTTTTCTTGTGAAGCAGTTACTTTCCTCTTCCTTTATTTTCCCTACTTTAATTTGGATTCATTTCCGCTTTGGAACGGACACTGCTGCTCTCTCCACTCAATTGGTGGTACTCTTGCCTTTTGGTAGACCTCAACCTAGCACTCAAGCGTTAATTTCCTGCTTTAAATTGAGAAAATTTCCTCCCTCGGCTTTTGCCGGATTTCTATAACCCCCTGGTTCCCTCGAGGTAGCGCCGCTTCACCCCTCTTCTGTAGCTTTTTAATGCATACCTCCGAACCTTGTCAATGCTATGGAATCTTTGGGACTTCTTGTTAGACTCAGCTGACTTTCCATTCCCCTTCACCATGGCAACCACCGAGCCTCGGACAGGCAATATTGTTAGAGTCTAGGCTCTTTCCTTATCACTGATTTTGTGTTTTATTACTAATGACGAGACTTTAACCTCTTGAGGTAGTACTTCCCCTTTTGTAGATCAAGGCGGCTCGATTTCCGGTCTTCTTTAAAAGCTTCATTTTTCCCTCTATGTGGTGCACCGCCTTTACTTCCGTTTCCCCGCAGGAGGAGTCGACTGTCAGCCTAGGACGATGTGTCCCCTTCAGCCCCGTACTTTACTCTATTCACTTTGATAGCATTATTCTCTCCCTCTATGCATAACTTCAATGCTGCGCTCTGTGTTTGTCCCAACTCCCTTTCTCCTCTCTTTCGGTTCTAACCGGTTGAAGAGTGACTTCCTCCTCTGTGCTCTTCGTGTTTGCCTTCCGCGACAGGTTTTGACGGCGACTAAGTTGCAATTCTTCCTGGTCCATGCCGGGGGTGATGGACTCTCTTCTTCCACCTCCATGTTGGAATGCTTGATTTTCCGGAGGGTGAGACCCTAGTCCCCGTTCCTACCGCATCACTAGATGTCTCTCCCTCGGCTTCGAAGCGTTAAGAAAGTTGAAACAACATTCTATCGTAAAATAAATATGAGAGGGTCTTTGTTTTGCATTCCAGTTCACTGTAGTGGACCAGACAGTTGAAGGATTTCCTTTTTTCATGGCGTACCACTCAAGTCGTGGTCATGTCGCAGTGAGTTTTCCTCATCTTGACAAATACAGGTTGTCTGGGCTGAGTGGAACACGCCGTTTCCAATGGGGCGATCAGTTTCGCTTGCTCTTCAAACGCCCCACTAAGTATTTGCCTGTCTCATTGCAGTGTGCCAATGCAGGGTTCAGGTTCTTCTTCCACAGGTTTCAAGCAGGCAGTCCATTCGATGGATGGCCCTTTTAATGCCCCGATTTCTGTTTGTCTGTCAAGCTATCCGTATTTTAACACTGAGTCAGTTATAAGAGGCTTTTTTTCTGTTATTTCAGTCGAACGGAAGCCACAGTTCCTGCTCTGCCACCTCAACACCTTCCACGACATCAACAAGTGCATTCGTCCAGCAAAGCGCCTCGTTGGATAGACCTGCGAAGACTCCGACGGTGACGACATCGGAAACTGCTGCCAAGTTGCGGCAAAATGGGGTAGAGAAGTCGGCGTCTAAAACACCGACAAAGATTTCCGAGGACCCATTGTTGGACGCGTTGAAAGAGAGGACAGTGCGGTATGACAGTCACCGTAAGAACTTCATGTTGTCATGATAACGCCTAACCTATCAACCACAATAAAAGCAACCTTCTCATGTAATCATATTTTAGTACGAGGGCCTATCAAGGTGAATTCTACAACTAAAGGGTAATAGTATTACTTTGGACACATATTTTTGGGATGGGGAGAAGGGTACGACCTCAAGGAGTTGTCTGGATTCCCTCCTTGTGGAAATGAGTGCGTCGTTTCTCATTGGTAGGTCGAGGGTGGACGGTGCGTGCCGAGGTGCACGCCTATTGGTTGGACGGTCGATCGGCCGGTTGGGGACAAGTGAGAAGATGGGTGAGGGGAAGTAGGGCTAATGGACCAACGCGGGCGGTTTGTCCGTTATGCAGTGCCCCTCACCTTCTTAAGCTAAGGTAGCCCAAGTAGGTTAAAAATTCGACTATGGGGAGGGAATGGATTGAGGATGGACTGGAGAGTGTTAGCCATCGGCCTCCTGCAATGCGTCAAGGTTAGCCTGATTTAGACCCAATTTAGGCTAACACCTCTTCGTAGGTGCTCTGGCTAGTGTCTTTCTCCGGCAGCGCCACAAATGCGTGACACTCGACTTTCTGCTCTAGTACCAGGGTCAAACCTAGGCGGTGCGTGTTCTCTGCCAGCTCGAGATGTGGGGGTACAAAGAATTGGGTTGAAGCCGTCCTACATAACAGCAGCAGGATAAATACATTGTTCGCCCAGCTCGATCGGTCAAAATTCCTATGGAGGATGATGTCCGAGCCTTGAAATCGGAGCAGCTTTGGCGCCTACATCTTGCCCTTCTCATGGACGACTACCCCACCTCTCATCAGCACTCGCAAAAGCGACTCAGCTACTATCGGGAGGTTGAAAGTGTCTCTTTTCAAGTGCCCCAAGTAGAACTGATTCAATCTAGCAACAACAGCTCTGGGCGCACTTGAAAATAACTCAGCTTCGCTAAGGCATAAGGTTTGAAAAGACTGGACGCACTGTAAAACCTGCTGCATACAATCCTTCCCAGTTAGCCAGGACAACAATACAAGCAGTCAACGAATGCATATCATTTTTAGCTACAAACCAAAATAGGGGACACGGCCGATTCTAGAAGCGGATAAATCCAGTCGATGGCATAGTCGAGTGCCAATAAGTACAAGAATCCAACTTGCCGACATTTAAGATCCACACAAACAAACGAACTATGTGGGAAAGCAAGTAGCTGCTACAACCATAAAAGATTACATCCTGCGATGAGAAGGCACTCCTCATTAAAAGAAGACAAACAAGAAACAGACTAATCACACACACCATTAGGCGCCTTTTCGATGTAAATACATTTGCAATTTGGCAACTTCTTCCACCCACGTAGACACAATCTTCATGTCCACGATGGCACGAAAGAGAAAGCCACCAAACCGCAAATTCGCTGACTTCCAACAGATTTAACGAAAATCCATCGGGGAACACTGACCACCAAATCACACTTCAGCATCGGTGTGTAAACATATCCTTTGCAGACTTGGAGAGAGCAAAGCTGGTGTTCTACTCCACATGCCCGTTTGTCCCCATTTTCCGTAGTAGAGTTCAAAGTTTTCACCCGCCTGGAACGACAATTTGCGACCCGAAAAAAAGCATCCCTGTATCTGTCGAAACAGAATGAGATATGGAGAAAAAACCCTGAATATAGTGAATTAACCAATAATCTTACCATTCAGATCGGGCGATTGGCATCAATTCTAACGTTAACATGCAATGGCGACGCGGCTTGCGTTTTTGTTTCCAATCGGATCTGTAGAAGACGTGATTCAATATTGCGATGAAAAACACACTCAAATACCTTTTCAAAATGTATTGCTCAATAGGCGCGATAAATTCCACCAACACCGGTATTGTAACAGCTTTGAGAATGCAGCCTCTGCGATGTGGTTGCAAAAAGTCTCTACAAAAAAGATAGTGACTCCCCTCTTATAAATAAGCAATGGACTCATCAGGGCGCGAGAAATTGCGTCAGAAACTCACGAGTCGGTACGCATTCCTGCTTGAGCAAAGATTGAAAAGACGCAAAGTCAGATTCCAAATTATATGCTCTTCAGCAACGCCCCAATGCTTGCCAGAATATGCATCATCGGAAACGAACACATTCTCGCCTTCGCTTATTATCACACCATCATTAATATCATAGAGAGCCTAATGTTTGGCAGCTTCCTCGGTTTATTAAACGCCAGGGCTTATGCAACCACACCTCCGTCACTAGCACTTTTGTGAAGAGGCTACTGTAATGACAGACAATGTCCCGAAAGCCAGCCAATAGTCTTTAAGATGCCGAACTGAAAAAATTAGCAGTAATTTTAGTTTTAACTTAAGTGATTTAGATTTGAGAATAACTGTGTAAACAGTAGCCTTATATGTACTTGATCAACACAGGTGAAAATACGTAATGTTTCACAAAAATCATGTAAAGCTTATAATTATTTGGACATTCCAATAAATGATGTAGTGAGCAAGAAGGGAAAAGCGCTACAAATGCAGAGCAAAGTTTTCTTTTAGAGTGCTGTAGATTTTTTAGTCTGATTTTAAAAAAAGTTGCTTTGGTATCATATTAACAATTGAGATCGCCACAAGAAAGAATAAAGCCTGATAAACATAGATGATTATTCATTTGATATTTGCGTATGCTGATCTCTGTCTATTAGAGTTACATGATCCACTGTGGAGGACCCTGTGCATTAGTCGACTTCCATCTCTAGGGTCAATGGAACCACTACCAATGAGCCTGCACGGGAAGTGGTCCATTGACAGGTGGCATGCACCAGTCCACGTCTATCAAAATGTCGCATGCTTCATCAACACCAAATCTACTAACAGCACTGCATGACTCATCGACAGGATTATATACTTGCGTTTTCACAGGATCACGCAAATTCGTCGTCAGGGCATAGTCGCCCATCTCGGCTTGTCCTCAGGGGGTTAAGTATCATCTCCCAATGTTTATTCCTGGGACAAGTGGCCAATTACTTGGTGATCATTCTTTTCGTACACCGTTTACCTATTCATCGATCGCCATGACGCAGAGTAACGTTTCTCAATTGTGGTAGATACATTTATCAAATTTAATGGCATGGGCATCTGTGACCCCGTAACAAATTCTGGCATCTTATAACTTCTACCACTCACCCTGCTCTATTCTACTGCCAATATTTCCTTGTGTTTCACAATGTTGATTCTATGTATGCCTTATCCTCTCAAAGTTACAGCGATTACACGACGAATAAATTCTTCCTAATTGTGGAAACTCCACACACTACCTGAACTGCAGCACTGGTAAAAGCGTTAACGACAGCGGCATAAAACAGCGAACAATGTGCACAAATATGATTGAAGCGTTAGTTCAGGTGAATGCTAAACAAAATGGCAGGCGCTTTCTCTCTGTGTTGAGGGACAGGTGCATAAGGCGGGAGGGGCACGGCATGGGTTTGCGACAACGTCGATCCTCTCCTTTTTTGACTGAAGATCATTAGGCATTCACCAAAGCCCATAACTCAGTTTTTGTGCTCACCCTCTCAGCAACTCCTTCGCCTCCAATCTTTGCAACGACGATACCACACCACCGATAGGTGAGAACAGCAAATATTTGTGCTCGGTGGCCAAATCTCCAAGTCGCTCACGGGCACAAACTGCTGCAGGTCCGTCCAGCAGATGTAAAGTGACACATGGCTTAAGTCGAATGGTTAGAGCTGTCAAGTGAATGCAAGAAGACATTAGTGTGTGAAGATGGGAGAGTGGCAGTGGCCGATCAGTCCGAATCAAGCGACTGGTTGATTGCGAACGCGATTATCGATGGTATTGGATCTGCCTCGAAGTAGCACCTTGTCTTCCAGCTGAGGTGCCACGACCCTGCCCAGATCTATTCCGATGGATGAAGCGGATTTGTTAGGTCCTTTGTACAGCAGAACAACACAACGATTTTACTTAGTAATAAAGAAATAAAGTGCCGATTCAATGCGAGACCAATAAGCTTTGGAGAGTGTAAATGTAAAAGGGGAAATTCCTGAAGGTCAGTCTTTGTTCATCAAAAGTAATTAGTTCTGCACAGTGCAAATACCAACTTTTGCCCTAACATGCAACAGGCAGTAAAAGCCTCATCTTGCCCGTTAAGGGGTGAAAAGGAGGTTTGGTGGCCAATGAAAAGCTGGTCAGCTAGAACTGCAGATCGTTTGACCCTGCGATCGTCCATTCAGCTCTTTTAGGTCCTGGTAAGGAGCCGCCCAGGGCCTCTACAGCTGCAGCCCCGCTGGCCTGCCTGACGTCCCGACTATGCCAGTGGCTTAAGGTCTACCGAGTATTATGGCTTTTCTCCCCCTTTGAGGTGTCTCAGGGTTCTACACCTCGAACCCGAGAGGGTTGTTTGGGCGACGCAGGGACCTTATCAATCACATGGATGAAAGAAAAGGCGGGAGAGCCGCAATCGCTCGTGTCTCAGCCGGATTTGACCTTATTCAATTGTTCAATCAGAACTTCGGTATCTCCGCCTTCCAGAAATGTGACACAAATTGTCTCATTACCCTTTATATCATCAAAAGGTGAAGACTGTGTCGGGTAACCATGGCAATAGCATTGCCTAGAGGTTACTTGACACGATAACAGCCTAGCGACCGGTCACGCAAAGCTAGGACCTCCCGGGAACTATATTACCGTCTTGTTGTGTGGCAGCTATCATCCTCCTCCTTTTGCAGTCCCATCAGTAAGACTTTTGAGAGGTCTCAAGGCGATACGCAAGTACTGCAGCTAAAGATGCAGTCAAAAGTGAACAGAGGGCTCGACGAGAACGGGCCAATCCGGCTATTCGTTTACTCGGGAGTTGATTGACTCCAGGGGGAAAAGACTGGCAGGTTAGCCGGAGTGCATTTTTGATTGACTCAGGGTGTCAGGATACAATGGGAGTTAGATCCAAGTCGCGAAGAAGGAAGGTGAAGGGGTCCATTTAGGTCTGCGAGTAGTATCTCTCCTCCTCTTCCTCCCTCCTCCTCCCTGAGTGATGTCAAGAGACGTATCAATGCCCAGCTGGTAGAAGTGACTTGCAACTCAAGAGAATAACAGAAAGATTGGACAAGGCGTTGGGTGACAGCGAATGACAGACTGGTGGAATTTGTCTTTGGCTTTGCCTCAGTGCAAATGTGGAAGCAGCAGTTACAAATAAAGGTTGAGAGGGTCCTCCTGCACCCTGCAGGTAACCAGAAGGCTGAGAGGGTTCCCTCAGGCCTTGTTTGCGTCCAAAGTGTTTCACCCTTGCCCACAGGGCAGTTGCAATCAATGCATTGGCAATCTTGGCAACTTAAGATCATCAAAGTTCTCTTTTGGAGAGGTCTTTCCACTTCCTCTGGAACCGCTACCTAAAGCACCGAACTATGCGATTGGTATCTTGCAATAACTACGCATCCCGAAGAGGCAGGTGGGGCTAAAATGAATTGGCAAAGGAAGGAGGCGGATCCTGAATAGTTGGATCGGGGCTAGAGAGGTGCACCTATTAGCTCCTGCTCCCTCTTCCCCCCTATATTCACCCTATTCTTCTGAAAGACCACTTCCAAATCTCACACTGCCATTCGAAGAACTGCTCTATGCTCTACCTTCACTTCCAGGCGAAACTACTTCCTGATTTGATGCGTGCGGATTGGACGTTCTTCTACTCAGTGGTATGTATTTTGTTTTATTCACTTCACTATTATTACATTCTATGCCTCGAAATGATAGGCTCTTTCACCTTCAGGTCATAATTGTCCGTCAGAACGGAGAATGCAATGTCTCCTGGTCAAGACATCAACTACGGTGCTGCTTTCTCAAGGCTGCGCCCTGATTGGTCAGTCGTGACCATGCTTAACCCTACTTACTGTCCGTTTATTTGATTGTTTGAGGATGTTGCAAGCTATCCTCACCTCTCTCTCTATCTACTCGATGGAACCTACTTGTGTGTCATTCCTAGTTAACCCTGGTGAAGGAGCCTCTCTTAAATTACTCTTTAAAATGTGCTCTTATGAGGTATTTTGAGGCGGCCCACTGTCCATGTCGTTTTCTGTGGGAGTCCCTTTCAACCACCTCTATCAGCAGCAGCAGCACTCTAGTCCCCTAAATCCTTCGTGGACTTTTCGGTCTAAAAATACCACAAATTTGGTGGGAATTTTAGTGCTGAAATAGAATTGCGTTTACTTTTTGCTCCGAGTAAAGGAAGCGATCACTCCCTCCTGGTGCGACACTGGTTTAATTGGCTCCTTCCATTGACAGAGATGCTGACCTCGGTGCCTGCTTTAAAGGTCATGTAAACAGTCTACGCTCAATGAAACACTTGGTAAATGGATTGGCGGGGGGAGGGAAGTGAGAGTGCTGAATTAGCCTTTTGATGTTACTGGAGCGGCACTTTTGCCGAAAACCGTGCTAAACTTATGTGCGATTTGAAAGAAACTGCAGAAGCAGTACAAAATGTTTAGATTCGAGTACCATGACACCTTGTCTCTCCGTTTCGATGGAAGTCTTCTTTGAGGCATCAGTGAGAGCGGGCATTTCCTTTACAAAAGTGACATGCAACTCACCTCTAAATACCGTCTTGGACATGCAAGTTGGGCGGACCTCAAATCCTTGTCATGGAGGTGGAACGGCCTCACAGGTCGCGTGCACACTGAGAGGAGGAAGGCAATCTGTTACTCTACAACGTGGAAGGTGCCGTTAGTCTAGTTCTGGAGGCCTCGAGATGGGTGGGTGCCTCATCCTTATCCTTCAACCACCGCCACATGCAATTCATCTCCAAAATCAGTAGAGCTGAAGTTCGCTTGGACGAGAGAGGCAAGGCTCACATTCATGAATACCACGGCCAACTAACTCCACAGTGCTCTCAGTAGTGGTGCATATGTTAATGAACTCCCACACCATTGTCACCCATGTGCCTCCCACATTCTTTGCATAATCTGGATCAGAGCGTCTAGAAGGCGCTTTAGTTACGAGCTCAATGCATTTCGCTTATCCATGATTGTGGAAAATTGCGAGGAATCGCTAACTCCTGTTTCAAAGGAAGTGATAAACATTCCAGACACCACTAGTGAAGCATTGTGGGGAACCAAGAGCTAAAGAGCGGCTCCACCATGTTCACCAGGTAGATTGATTAATAAGTCCACATTTCTTTGTCGACTATAGCCCCAATCGCCTCTATGGAGGGTGTCTCGAATGAGAACCTCATTTCTTTGGTTAATCATCGCTTGACCCTTCATCGGGCTATTCACCACCTCCACCACTCATCTCTCCTGCACCACAGCCTCCAGCGTCGTGATAGCTGGAACGCTGAGAAAGACCCTCTGCCTTTGAAGGTGTTAAATGGCGTGACCTGCGATCGCGAGATCGGGAGCCATCAGTGATGTCACATGCTTGCATCCACGTCAACAGGGAAGGGACAATCATAGAGGCTATCTCAAGTCATTTGTTGCCATTGAGAGATGATTATCAGTTGAATGACAGTCCATTCACAACGCTGGTTACTCAGGTTTTGGTTTCTCCTCAGAAGAAGATCCGCCTCACTTTTCTCCACCCAAACCTTTTAAAAGACCGTTTGAGAAATCCTCAGGAAAGACTGTTTCCACTTTCTCGTATGTAGCCTGACCCATGTGTTGTGTTGATATCAGAAGTTAATGGAAGTGTGACCCTTGGTTGAGTCGTTTCCAATGTCACCTCCACGTCATTACACGCTCATCTGATTGACAGAGCACGCTTGTCACAGTATTTCACCAATCGTGAACCACGATTTCATGAAACAGTACAAAAGCTATTAAAGGAGAGCTAAAGGCATAAGTTAATGCGACTTTATCACAAGATAAGGGCTTACGTGTCTGGATAATGGATGCCAAGTGAAGGCGCTGCTCGTGATGTCAATGGCGAACACGGCTATTGAGTCTGTGTCAAAGGATATCACAAAAATTCAATTAAAGGATGTGAATAGAAGGCGTCACATAGTTGCATAAGTTGATATCGACCCTCTTGAAGAGTGGTTGCCGCAAAAAAGATCTTTCTCCTTGAGAAGTTCCCTCGCCCCGCCTTCAGTCCTGCCTGCCTACTTAAATGCCTTGGAAGTTTATAAGTAGTGAGGTGTCTCTGCACCATCGTGTAAAAACAGCCGATTCTCTAGAGCCAATTTATAGGGTTTATATTGAATCCTTTGCTCTTTTTTGACAGAATTCCTGCCAGGTCTACTTACAGAATGACGCATGGATTGAAGAACTATCGTACTCGACCGCTTGCCATGCAAGACCTGTAATATGGTAGCACGGGCTTCATACCTTTTCTGCTGGGAGGCCCTGGTGGCAAAATCATTCTTTTCTACTGAGAGCCAATGCAGTTGTTGTTGTTGTATTCTATGTCTATTTCAGATTACAAGCAAAAACAGTTATATTTTCCACAAGGGGATAAAGAGGAGTTGGAAGNTTAGACGGCATGATCTCCGAACCTCCTGATAGACCCAAGACCCCTCTCCTTGGACCCTTCTGTGCAGGTGTAAAACATGCTCTGTCCCACTATCATGCCTCCTCCTCCTCCTCCTCCTCCTCCTCCTTCTTCTTCTTCTTCTTCTTCTTCCTCCTTGGGAAGCTTTAATTATGACCACTAGTCGGTGCTGTGAGACTCACGGCAGAGCCCGGCCCCATTGGTAAAGAGGCTCCAACGCAAAAGACCATTTGTCCCAAGTTAATTGAGTCAGTTGCTTCACTACTTACCACTTTGCTTATTTGGTTCTTGGGCATTGCCTAGTTTTGCCCAACCGGTTGCTAGGCTACTGCCATGACTCTTGTTAACCCATTTATTTTGTATGGCATACAATCACACGGTTTCATGACAACATTCTTCCGTGCAATTACCGCGCAAATTTGGGAATTGGGCCGCATAGGTGGCGCAGCACAAGGCACACAACAGTCTTCACCTTTTGATGATACAGAGAGTCATTAGAGGATTTCGCGATCTGTAAGATTGAGATGGAAGATGGGGCCGTGGAAGTTCTGACTAATTCGTGCACAGAGGTAACACCGAACGAACAATCGAACAAGATGGAATTGAGATAGCTTTCTAGGGGTTCTTGTAACACGTGAATGGTTTCCTTCAGTCATCCTCATACCCTGTGAAATCACTTCAGGTCGAGTTTCTATGCTCTTTTGATCTGGCGATCGTTTTCTCTTCTTACCTCCAGGCAAAAGAAGCTATAGTTCTCAAAGAGAATACGTAGAATTCATAATTCTGACCTCCTACATCACAAGTAATGGCAATTTGTGCCTCCCTCTAGATGTTTGTTAACCTGACACAGCTCAGTAGATCGCTCCCAGCTGAACAGCTTTCCATTAACCGTCAAATTACTCCACTGTCCTACTCTATTAGTTAAGAAGAGATATTTGCTGCCTGCTGCATGTCAAGGCAGGAGCTGGTTCATTGACCCGCGCCACCAAGGCATTCCTCCTTTAAGGTCACTCTCTCTAGAGCTATCTTAGTCTCCAACCTGACTTGACACAAGGTCATCGTACTCCTCCACTAGACACGTGACCCTGCAGCAGCAGCAGCAGCAGCAGCAGCAGCAGCACTTCACTTATCTGTATGTTATGCTGTCTCGTATAGAGCTCCACGACCTGGTTCTGCTGTTGAGAGTTGATTGTCTGCTGTTAGTTGAAAGACCATCCTACAATGAGGAAGGTACCACTTTTCACCTCCAGTCCATCCACCGTCCACACTAATCAACTCACATTGCAAAGGCGTGGATCACTACTTCTCTGGAAGATACGGTCCAGTGTGCGTAGATCCGTGTTGTATTATTGATACCTTTACCAGCCACAAATTTCGTTCAAGCAGTCGAAAGAATTGGAAGAGATTGATTCAGTTGACGTGATACAGCTTGTGGACGTACAATACAAACTTGGGAGACATTCCAGGACCGGTCATTCAGTCTGCAGCAAGTCGATTGCGTGTTGTGATGGTACAACTCCCTCTGCAAACCACGCTAGCCAGCCAGCCAGCCTCACACTTCCACCCCTGGAAGCGCGATAGCGGAGACAGTTAGTGCCTGTTTTCATCCTGGATGGATGGAAAGTTGTTTCAACAGCCTCTGGAAGCAAATGGAACACTCAGTGGAAGTGGACCTAACAAGAGCCGTGAACGTCGTCAGGACGAGATTAGAGAGCATGAATGTTCTTTCCACAAAGCTAGTTGCTCAAGATGAAGATTACCACTTCTTTTAAGTTGCCATTTTTGCTTTGCCTCATTGTCATGCCAAAATCATCCATTAATCACAAATCAGGATTTCATGCTACAGCAGAAAAGCCGCTGCTGGGGTAATGAAGGACTGAGTTGACACCTCTTACATCACATAAAAGACTTGTGTGTTGACAGTGACAAGAGACTGCTCATGCCGATGCTGGCAAACACGGCTGCATGGACTGTGTCATTCCTGCACTTCAATGGAGGTCACACGAGTTCAATTGAAGGGGAGGAAAAGAATGCAACTCGTACTTGTCCAGATCGTACAAGTAGATTGCAATGCTGGTGCGGGTGTCCTTACGGTGGTCATGCTAAAAGTCCTTCTTCGTGAAACCTCCTCCGGTCTTCAGTTATAATGACAATCGAAGGATATCAGTCCTTGAAGTCACGGGGTTGTTGAACCCCTCGTTCAGTTTTGGGAAGACTGCTACCAGCCGAGCTTGCGTGGGGTCTTGAGTCCTCCCGGAATTGGTGCATTGGCGTGGAGCTGAGGAACTGCGATGAAGGCAACCTACGGGGACTGAGGGACTCTCCCAGCTAGGAGTAGTGCCATTCTGTAGGGCACTTCATGCAAAACTCGTCGAAGGGGTAACAGCTCCTCCACCCTTCTCTTGTGGTGGTGCAACTGTTCATTCCTCTGTTGCAGTCGACCCGGTCCTTTCGTGGGTGCAAGTCCTTTATAAAGCAACAGCGAGAGAGTGATGTATAGAAGTTGGCAGTATCGTTTTCTCTTTGGTAAAATACAAGACTCACAATTGCAAGAGTACCTTACTTTTAGCCGTAAGGGTGGAGCCGTGTCTCATGGAGGCGGAGGCTGAATTATGGAAAATCATTCGTTCCAAGCTATTTGAGTTTGTTGCTTCACTACTCACCATTTTGCTTACAAGGTTCTTAGGGTATTGCCTAGCTTTGCCTAGCCTGTTGCTAGGCTACCGGCATGACTCTTGCTGCCCCATTTATTGTGTGTGACACGCAAGCACACAGTTTTGTGGCACACTTTTGTGCAATCACCAGGAAACGCTAATATAGGCAGTACAGGACATCAAACGTAATCCTCAGCAGTTGATTACACAAGGAAAATTGAGGAGGTCTGCGGTCTGATTGGTCCGTGCTCTTCAGATTTCAGTCACTCATTCCAATGCTCAGTGATGTCAAGCTTCTTTACTACCATTGCATAGATTACCAACGCGGCATCATGTCTTTTTGAGTTGGAGGGATAGCTAGGGTCATGGTTTTACCAAAGCCCTCTTCAAGGTAGCGCAATTTAACTCCCTGGGGCTTCTCTGAGGACAAAGGAAGCCTTAATGGATGGGTGGAACATAAATTGTTGACAATTAATGGGACTTGTGGCCACTGGTATCTTTCAGAGGACAGACCGCCTCACGAAGCGGCAGTGGCGCAGTCCCTAGGCGGTCTGGTTGGTCCGTGTCCAAACGAATTTGCGGCATCAGGATGGGCTTTCCGCTCTCCAGCTTTCAGTCCGTCATTCCAATGCTCTGTGATAGTACCCAATGACAACCTCGAACACTCCTAAGTCTAGCTATCGGTTCCACTTCTTACCTACCACTGTAATGACTACCATCGCGACAGCATTTCTAATCATCAGTGTAACAGCCAAGGTCTTGATTACATCGAAGTATTCTTCATGATAGCGGTTTTTAGCTCCCTGAGACTTCCTCAAATACGAAAGATGCTTCTACATTCGAACAGAATCTGAGCTGTCAATGCTCAGTGGGACTTTTGGCCACTGGCATCTTCCAGAGGCCACGCCACCTGGCAGAGTGACAGTGATGGAGTTCCTAAATGAGCCAAGAAGGAAACAGGCGGCATCTAGTCTGCCCTCCTGCCACAGCCGGTCAGGCCGATTACCAGGTCATGTGGTCTGCAGTTTATGCAGCCAAATGACGCCACATGTCCCCTTGACATGAGGAAGAGGCCTTAACTATCCCTTACCTGTCAAAGTGTAAAATCTGCTTCAATGACCTATAAAAATTACTTCTTTTTACTACAAAAATGCGCAGCATGAAATATCTCCCACCTTTGGAACTGATTTAGGCAGAGCTGCAACAGCTCCACTAGAGGACGAGGTCCAACTTCGAGGTGGGTACAATACCTTCACCGACTCAATTCGCTCCTATTCGAGATCGTCAGGCATTGCCATGCTCCCATTGGCACACGGTAATGCCTTCTTGGGAAAAATCTTGCCTTTCTCCACCTCAGCTTTTTCCACATCTGCTTCACCTTCCCCATGCACAGCCTGACCCTCTTTATGCCTTGACATGCTGATTTGGTGAAAGATTGTGCGTCAGTTCAGATGTCTTTCATCCCACCTGACCAACAGGTCAGTCATGTTGTTGCATACTTGAGGTAGCAAAAGGTCACTCCGTCTTACGTTTTCCAGTCTGCAAACAAACCTTTCACACGATTCACTATTCGCCTTAACAGCACACGTGACCTTCCATTGCTTTGTTGAGAACTCCATGAATCCGTTCCAACCATTGCAACAGATCTCGGCAGAGCCGCAACACCTCCGCTGGAGGAGGAGGAGGAGGAGGAGGAGATCGGACTTAGAGCCAAATCCACCACCTTCAATCATTGCAGTTGCAATGACCACCAACTCGATTCGGCCCAAGCCAAATCCACCACCTTCAATCATTGCAGTTGCAATGAGCATCAACTCAATTCGCCCGATTCGGAGTCATCAGCCACTGCAATGCTCTCATCCACACACGGTAATGTCTCCTTCCATCCCCTTGACAGCTCTAACCGTTCGACCTAAGACACATGAACTTTTGTGTGTCAAATAGGCCTGCGACAATCGGTGTCGGTGAGCGACTTGGAGAATCGACCACCGAGCACAAACCTGGAGACGTGGATGAGTGTCAGCGATGAACATTTGTTAATCTCACCAACCGGTGGCAAAGCTTCGTCGTCGTCGTCGTCGGTGAATTCGCAAGCGAAGGAGGCGCATTTGACTCGCTCCCTTTCGTCGTAGGAGTCGCCCAGAGTGGAAGTAATAAGCCGACTTTGACACAAAGGAAGATCATTCCTCCATCCCCATTCTTCTCCTGCCCTGCTCACTCAGTGTCTGTTATGTGGATTTGTGGATGGTATGGGCTGCTGGTGCGACTGAGGAATAGAGAGCCTGTCATTTGGTTTCATTCAGAGTTGCTTACAATTTTATTTTACACAGCTGTAAGTGTAAAGTAGAGAAGATGGTAACTGCGTCTACCCTTATCACTCTCTGTGCTGCAATTCAGGTGACCACTTTAACCAAGTCAAATAGGGTTCCGAGGAAATAAATTGGGTGTTTACCACCATCTGGAGGAGCTCCTAGTATACAGGGGCAGTTGGATTTCCCAAATATATGGAAAAGAAAGTAAATGAGTTATTGGCACTGAGTAAGACAGGTTTCGATTAGGATTAAAGTCTCGAAAGGCTGACAAGGTGGTGTTTTTGCTTTGCTCCCCTTCGTCGAGAGATTGGTGGAGAGAGTAAGGCAAGAAGACGTTTAGATTCCTTGGGCAAATAGTAAATCGGTAGACTTTAACACAAAGGTAAACCTCTTTTCGACTCGTCTTCTTCCCTCCTGACTTCTCATAGACCCCAATTGCTGCAGGGAGAGCGGTTTTAAGCACTTATGAAAATCACTTCATAGAAAATCACTTCAGTCATAGGCATGAGCTTCGTACTTCTTTGAGTTCTTCACCTCATTTCGTTTATACGGCAGCCAAAGCCGTCTGGGAATCCATCCACGTAGTTCTGTTCTAAGTGGATCCGCTTTTCGTACGACGGCACTACTTCCTGAATCGTTTGAAGTAGGTAAATGCGCCTAACACTTTCATCAATTTCTTCCCACAGCGGATGGCACTGACGTCTCTTCCTATTTGACCTATGAGATGATAGCTTCCTCTACATAGCTGTCTCCTGCTTTTCATTGCCTACTGTCAATTCATCAACTCTGACGTCGGTTGGAGGTGAGGTCAGGTTAAAAACATTTTTAGAAAGGATTATTCTCCGCTCTCAGCAACCACTTTTGTAATTCTAGGTGGAAAACTGTGCAATACTAGTTTATGGAAATACATAGACAGATGCGTCTTTGACTTCCTCCCTACGTCAATTGCTTTCAACTCTTCATTACTCACCACCTTGAGATTTCATCTCAAAGGTATCACGTGTCTACCAGTCGCCTGTCATGTGGAAATGCCTTTTTTTTCACCAACCCATTGACAGATCCCCCACGCACAATCAGAAATGAGGAGGACTGCCTGCATCCCTTCTCGCCTTATTTGAAAACTGAATCTCCTTCTCCAAAATGAGCTTCACAAAAGTAACTCAAAGAGAAGTGGATCGTGGAAGAAGACACACCCGAGCTTCTCCTTTGTTATCCGTTTGCGTTTTGACGCCTAGTTTAGGGTTACATGCTTCCCTAGGGCAGACGGGCCTTGAAATCGCCCCAGAATGTTGTTGTGACCCACCACGTGGGTATCCCAATTCCTTGTAGGGCCGCATGCCTACCTCAAGGGCAGATAGCCTCACATGCTATCATGCCAAGCTAAAAGGAAATCAAGGAGCCCTTCCTTCTGCCTCAAAAGCCTTCCACTTCCATCAATCCCTTCTGACAGCCGATGGCGATGCCTTCTCTTCCTATATGGACTATGCGATGATAGCTTTCGCTACACAACTGTCCCCTGCTTGTCATCAAACACCATCAATGCGTTAGCTCTGGCGTCGATTGGAGGACAGTTGGAGGGGGTCATTTTGAAGCCTTTTGTGGAAAGGCCTGTTCTTACCCTCAAACCCTCGACCAACGCACTCTCTTGTGCACCGTTCCGAGCCTCCTCAAACACAGACCTGCAGTGCACTTCTTCGGGTCGTTCCTCGACACACTCATGAGCAGAACGAGGTCTTCGAAAGAGCAACTGCATTGTATGATGCTTGATTGTCAATGCACATGGGTGGAGCTGCTTATGCCCTTTCCCAACAACTGTCGTTTCAACACTTTGTGCGAAATCGCTTGCAGGCAGTAGGTCTCACTGACGATGCTATCTCATTGAGGTGGATGGATGTGCCTTTTGCTTCATCCCATGCCAACTACTTTCAACTCTCAATTGCCTACCGCTTTGGGATCCACCTCACTGCTTTCATGGGTTCACGGTTTCGACAGCTGAATTATTCTGGCCTTTGAACTCACCGACGGTATCAAATGGTTGCACCAATCCACTTGTTGTTGTTTGAGGACCCCCACGCTCTGACGTCTGGCCTCCTTTCCATCACGATCCGTTTTACACCTGCCGACCTCTTCGAAGTGATGCTAACCTCTTGAGATGTCCAGTTAGAAGTCCTTGTGGGTACCCCTACACCAATCGGGATCTAGTTTTTAAAGCATCTCTCCCCAAACCTCGAAAGGCGAGTAGTAGTGGTGCAGCTACTCCTGATTTTTGTGGTGTCATCTGGTACATCTCAAGTGGGTACGGTTGAACTTGATGCAGGAGGGAGGCGCTGAAATGCGGATGACGTGTAGTGGGTGAGGATTCCTCATCTGTATGGGCACCAGCACTTGGCTTGAATCAAATCTTGACTGTTTTCTCTGTGAGACCCATTTCTAGTAGCTTCCATTGCCTGGGCGCTTGAACCCTTTCCAGCGACAAAGGCGCGGTGGCTTTGATGGTGTCCCATGAAAAATTTGGGTTGTGATTTGTGGGTTATTTTGACTGGAAATGCTCCACCTGCTTACCTAAAAACTGTTGCTTGAAGCATTGTAAGGACTTAATTCCTTTTCTCTAGATCCACTTAACTTTCCTTACAATTACTCATTGAATCAGAGCACAGACAGCGAGGATTGAAGACACTGACACTGTCTTCTCTTTCACACATCTGCAACTGCAGAAGTTCAAAGAATGCACAAGTCTGATTGATACATTCCCCTATTTAAAAGAAATGAACGAAATGACAGGTTCTCTAAGGTTTCTAAGTAGCTTATAAATGGGCAAGGAGCAAGTGGAGAAGGTAGAGGTATAGGGATGGTAAGCAAATGTCTTACACTCGTGGTTAAGTCAGTGACATCGGCCTTGCTTCAACTGATGAATGCACTCGTCGGAGTTCACGGTTCAGCTTCCCGACCCACTCTCTCGACAACGCCTCTGATGAATAAGAGCGCTTCATATTTGCCTCTTTCGCTTGCGATTTCACCGACGACGACAACGACGAAGCTTTGCCACCGGTTGGTGAGATTAACAAATGTTCATCGCTGTTGCTCATCCACGTCTCCAGGTTTGTGCTCGGTGGTCGATTCTCCAAGTCGCTCACCGACACCGATTGTCGCAGGCCTATTTGACACACAAAAGTTCATGTGTCTTAGGTCGAACGGTTAGAGCTGTCAAGGGGATGGAAGGAGACATTACCGTGTGTGGATGAGAGCATTGCAGTGGCTGATGACTCCGAATCGGGCGAATTGAGTTGATGCTCATTGCAACTGCAATGATTGAAGGTGGTGGATTTGGCTCTAAGTCGGATCTCCTCCTCCTCCTCCTCCTCCTCCTCCAGTGGAGGTGTTGCGGCTCTGCCGAGATCTGTTGCAATGGTTGGGACGGATTCATGGAGTTCTCAACAAAGCAATGGAAGGTCACGTGTGCTGTTAAGGCGAATAGTGAATCGTGTGAAAGGTTTGTTTGCAGACTGGAAAACGTAAGACGGAGTGACCTTTTGCTACCTCAAGTATGCAACAACATGACTGACCTGTTGGTCAGGTGGGATGAAAGACATCTGAACTGACGCACAATCTGTCACCTACTCAGCATGTCAAGGCATAACGAGGGTCAGGCAGATTTGGAAAAAAGCTGAGGTGGAGAAAGGTAGGATTTTTGCAAGCAAAATACTACAAATTAATTGTCAGTTTTATTATACCTCTTGGCAAAGATTGGGCTGTTTGTAATTCTAGTAACAAGCGTCATTGACATGGCATTCTTGACACTTGATGTAATTGGAACAGTGAGGCAACCTCTCATCCCCTTCTGACAATATCCATGGTATTCGTCTCCAGAGCCAGAGGCATCATGGTCTTCTTTCCCACCCATCGAATCTATTTCCTGTAGAGGTGGCAATCACCCATAGCAACGCCAGGTGAAATTGCGGGATGAAATGTGGCACTACCCGCCTGTGCAGTCACACTACCAAGGGGAGTAGTAGAAGGTCTGCCATCAAAATACGCATTTGAGTGCCTGTAGACTGACTGACTTATCCTAAGTGCCTCTCCAGTTGCATCACATCAAACAGTCTCATCTCTACTATCGAATGCGACCACAGTCCGCCACTCCCTTGGGGACCCAGTAACACGAGCTTCAGGAGCGTGGGATGGATGAGCTAGAGGTGACGAGCTATGCCTTCATTTATTAGATAACTGCAGACCAGTCTTCATAATACGGAGGAAAGGCTGTCAATCAACCTACAATCGTTTTTTAATAGCAATAAAAGGTTTCATAGTCTCTAAAGGTAGTGTTTTCCTTAATAATGAATGACACTACACACGTCGGTTCAATAGCCTCCATGGTTTTGCACTCTCGTTGACATGGATGCAAGTAAACGACATTAATGATGGCTCCTAGCACCTCAGCCCCAGGTATTGTTCTCTATCATAGCATGCAGTCCTGCATTATTCTAAGCAGAGGGTTCTGTTGGAATGTATGCATCGTCTAGTATAGATAACGAACCGCTAAAGCAACTTCTCGGTGACAGAGCATCAGGAAAGACTTCTGAGTCCGAGTTAACCTCGTATTCGCAAGGCAGACGAGGTCGGGCTATATCCACAGCGCTCATGTGGGATGGGAAAAGTGGTGGGGACATTGGAACCGCTAGCCGATTCAACAAACACTCACCTCTGTGCAGTTCCACTTCTCCTCCACTCCTTCCAGTCCTAAATACGCAAATCCCACAACTGGTGATCCTGGAGGTAGGGGTGGGTAGAGCAGACCATCTTTCCATCCTCCCAAACCACCCTCTACACTACAAGCATCACCCAAATCACCGTCATGAAAGGTGGGTGAGTAGAGGGGAGCGACAGCCTTTGTTACACCTCCACAAGTGGGCGCGGTGGTGAAAACTGCGGATTCGAGGGAGAGGAGAAAGTGGTCGTTGTCGACAGAGGACTCCATTTCATCTAATTCCTGTCGGTTGATCGCCACATTATTGTCACACTTCTCTATTGAATTACTTGTCCGTGTAGAGAAGCTATACAGACCTTTGTCGCCTTCACAGAGAAAAACCTGCAATTCTGCAGACTTGTGTGTCTTGAAGAGTCTTTAAAGGTGAGTTGGATGCCGCTTCAATGAACACTCTCGCCTTCTAAACAGTTTGAATGCCTTTGTTGATGCATCAAAGGGAGGCTTCCATCTGACTGATAAGTTAAATTGCTTAGAAACTGCTGTGCTCCATTTTTTTAAATAAATTAGCACAAAGTTGAGAGTTTTACTTGAATTTTACACCTTATTATCAATATAAAATGGCTAATTAGGCACTTCAACTTATTGATGAACTGCTTCAGAGCAGAGCACCGAAAGCTACGCGTAGGCTTGAGTATCCTACCCATCCACTGCCTCCTCATGTGACTCTTTGATCGAGCATCTAGGTCAGCATCTCTGTTGCAAAATACACTCATTCAGATCACTGTTACCTCATTGTTTAACTAAAAAGGAGTCATGAAGGTGCTTATCTACTTCTCCAGGAGGAGAAGAGGAGAAGGAGTACACGACTCTAGGTTAGCACCTAAATTGGCATCATAAATACTCAACATCAAGCGAAGTCACAACAAATGCAATGTCTTAGACTATTCAGTCCAAGAATGACTTTCAAGGTAGAGGAGTTAGTTGAGAGACCCTCAGTAAAATCCGCGTAGGCACTGGACTGTAGTTTCCTTCTATATGCTTCAAAATGTCTCCAGATGGCAGATTTTATAAGTAGTTTCTCCTCAAAGAAGATTTTTTTTAGTCAGGAATAATGTGGTGAATCATGGTGAGAGGAGAGGGGAGCTTGCAACATTCTCAAACAAACAAGTGAACAGACAACGTGAGGATATGGCTAACCAATCAGAGTGCAGCCTTGACAGTCAATGCTTTGATTGGACGACATTCTATCCCCATCTGTTCTGGTGGATAATTATGCTCTCGAGCATTAATGGGATCTTATTCGATGCCAGTGAGCCATTCATCTCAAGGCGTAGAGGGTAGTAAGATGTGAAACGATTGAGGGAGAGTGAGAGACAGCGATCAGAAGGGGGCTAACCAATCCCCTTTCTACCCTCTAAAGGGGCAATAGTTTACGCATCCTCTTCCCATTTCAAATGAACCTCAACACGGTAAATATTGTTTACCAAATAAAAGTAGGGCAGGAAGATGTGTGCTGCAATGCAAGACCACAAAATGAGGCATTTCCAAATGTCTTAATTATGATTGGCATTTTGGGGTGAAGGCTTCATTCCACAGATACACAAACTATGTGGGAAGAATTATAGGCATGCCATGGTAACAGATAATTATGGGGACTGCATATGTGGTGATTATTAGACGAGATCTGATGCAGAGGATTGGAAGATCTGGTAAGATATATTGGGATTTTGCTTCTTGGTTTTAAAAGGCCACGGTGGAGCTTGTGGAATTCTAACACTTCTGAATAACCACTCTTTGAAGGTAGCGCATCAGTGAATTAAAGTAGAGTCAGGGGAAAAGGGCGGACTTAAACGAAGAGTCAAGTCTAGCTAGCGGAAAATAACGATTCGTGCAGGGGTTTGAAGTGTTCTATCAGAAGAAGAGAGAGAGAAGAGAGCAGAAGTAAATCGGTTCACCTTACAAGCTTCGATCCAACTATTCAGGACCTGGACATTGGCTGCCCTCTTTGCCTCCCTTCTACCCCCTTTACCGATTCGTCATGACTCCGTTTGTCTATTCGAAACCCGTCTGATGAGGCAGGTGTAGATGGACAGGAAACCCATCAGAGGTATATCTCTCCTAGGAGGTGGTTCTAAAACATTCCTGAGTTCAAGACTCTCGCGAGGAGATTAGGACTGCCAATGCGCTGAAAGTAACGGCGCAGAAAATGAATTCACCGGACAGGAAACTCATGGCATGGCACGGAATATCAGTCAGCGGTTCAGAATAGAGCAGGAAGATCTCTCCTAGGAAGTGGATTTGAAGAGTTTGAGTTGAGAAGGCTTCAGCAAATGCCAGGTTTTGCAATGCGTTGGAAGAAATTGTGCTATCAGACATGCGCATGGACAAGGAAGAAGCAAATCAGACGCTGGCGTGATGCAAGGGAATCTGCTCATTCCTCCTATCGCTCGAGTAAGGAAGGAAGACCTTCTCAGTACCTGAAAACCAAATGCCCTTTTCGTATCTACGTAGACGCTGACATAGACTTGACACGGCTACGTGGCGGAAAGGATGTGTATACGCACCCCAAAGTGATGTCAAGGCCAAATACCAAGAGTCCATCGTCCACCGTCACCTCACGTCATGCAGTACACGTGTGAAGTCATGGCTCGAGTAGTCGTGGTGTGCTGCAGCCTTGACGAATAACCGGCACGGAAGAGGAGATAGAGCGGGTAGATGGAAATGGAGGCAAAACTTCGTCTCCGCTTTGCATCTTAGCCTTCCACTGAATGAAGACCTACTACTACTGCCATAAACGGAAATTTAATTCCTCTGGGCAGATTAGTTTTACAGATTTGTTGTATCAAGGGATCCAGTAGTGCTGGAATAGTAACGAGGTAGAAGTGGACACTCCTCGCCCTTCCTTCCCCTCCTCCCCACCCCACTGAATATCCGCTTCCAGCTCATCACTATCCACCATCCATACCTCTCTTCGCAAGTCCTTTTACATTCAATACAGCTTGAAATCCTCCACCACCGAGCATACCCGAGCTGCTGAGGCTCAGTCGCCTTTGTGCAGCTCAGCATTGGTTCATTTCTTGCCAACACTCACATTCTAACATTGTACCAATATTTCAGGATGAAGGAAGAAGAAAAGAGAGGAGGAATTTGAAAGGAAGGAGCTGGAAAGTGATTATGGAAAGTCAAATATATGCGCCACAAATAGTGCCGACAGCGCTCACCTTCAACAATGACACCTTTAGCTACACCCTTCACATCGGTGCTTTTTAAAATGGAAGAAGAAAATCACACAAGATTGGCTGGGCTGCTTCAGCAATCGGAACCTAACTTTTACCACATCCTAGCATCTTGAGTCGGTAGAAGTGGGATCTAGAGGCGCCATGTCGAATAACATCCAATTTCGGAGGCTAAACGTCTAGTTCGTGACGCTACCCTCTGATGGACAGAGCATTCCAGTCTAAGTGACCCACCAATCACAACCCAAATTTTTCATGGGACACCATCAAAGCCAGTGAAGGAGGAAAGAAGGATCAAAGTAGGGCGCCTTTACCGCAAGAAGGGGTTCAAGCGCCCAGTTATTGGATATGATACAAAAGATTTGCCTAGGAGGCTACTAGAAATGGGTCTCACAGAGGGAACAGTCAAAATTTGATTCAAGCCAAGTGCTGTTGTCCTTACAGACGAAGAATCCTCACCCACTACTCGTCACCCGCATTTCAGCGCCTCCCTCCTGCATCAAGTTCATCCGAAACCACTTGAGTTGTACCAGATGACACCACTAAATCAGGAGTAGCTGCATTACTACCACTCGCCTTCCGAGGTTTGGGGGGAGATGCTTCAAAAACTGGACGCAATTGGTGTAGAGATGCCCACAAGGACTTCTGTCTGGACATCTCAAGAGGTTAGCATCACTTCAAAGAGGTCGGCAGGGATAAAATGGATCGTGATGGAAAGTAGGCCAGACATCAGAGCGTGGAGATCCTCAAAGAACAACAAGTGGATTGGTGCAACCATTTCATACCGTCAGTGAGTTCAAAGGCCAGAATAATTCAGCTGTCGAAACCGTGAACCCGTGAAAGCAGTGAGGTGGATCCCAAAGCGGTAGGTAATTGAGAGTTGAAAGTAGTCGGCATGGGATGAAGCAAAAGGCACATCCATCCACCTCACTGTGGCAGCATCCTCAGTGAGACCTATTGCCTGCAAGCGATTTCGCACAAGGTGTTGAAACGACAGTTGTTGGGAAAGGGCATAAGCAACTGCACCCATGTGCATTGACAATCAAGCATCATACAATGCAGTTGCTCTTTCGAAGACCTCGTTCTGCTCATGAGTGTGTCGAGGAACGACCCGAAGAAGTGCACTGCAGGTCTGTGTTTGAGGAGGCTCGGAACGGTGCACAAGAGAGTGCGTTGGTCGAGGGTTTGAGGGTAAGAACAGGCCTTTCCACAAAAGGCTTCAACCTGACCCCCTCCACCTGTCCTCCAATCGACGTCAGAGCTAACGCATTGATGGTGTTTGATGAGGAGCAGGGGACAGTCATGTAGCGAAAGCCATCATCGCATAGTCCATATAGGAATAGGAGGCTTCGCCACCGGCTGTCAGAAGGGATTGATGGAAGTGGAAGGCTTTTGAGGCAGAAGGAAGGGCTCCTTGATTTCCTTTTAGCTTAGTGTGATAGCATATGAGGCTATCTGCCCTTGAGGTAGGCATGCAGCCCTACAAGGAATTGAGGTACCCACGTGGTGGGTCACAACAACATTCTGGGGCGATTTCAAGGCCCGTCTGCCCTAGGAAAGCTTGTAACCCTGAACTGGGCGTCAAAATGCAAACGGATAACAAAGGAGAAGCTCGGGTGTGTCTTCTTCCACGACCCACTTCTCTTTGAGTCACTTTTGTGAAGCGCATTTTGGAGAAGGAGATTCAGTTTTCAAATAAGGCGAGAAGGGATGCAGGCAGTCCTCCTCATTTCTGATTGTGCGTGGGGGATCTGTCAATGGGTTGGTGAAAAAAAAGGCATTTCCACATGACGGGCGACTGGTAGACAAGTGATACCTTTGAAATGAAATCTCAAGGTGGTGAGTAATGAAGAGTTGAAAGCAGTTGACGTAGGGAGGAAGTCAAAGACGCATCTGTCTATCTATTCCCATAAACTAGTATTGCACAGTTTTCCACCTAGAATTACAAAAGCGGTTGCTGAGAGCGTCGCTTGACAGCTGGAAGACACTGAATGATGTTCAAAGGCTACACAGAAGCTAAAGCATGGAATAAGAAGAAACAGCTAAGTCATGAGTTCTCCACTATCTCCTAATTATGCATCGACCATTCAAGTGATATGGAAGCCTTCCAAACTCAAATTATACACTGAAATTGCTTCTTAGAAGGCCTGTTTGAAGCAATAGGCCCGTCGTGAAACGACTCGACTAAGCGAGCCTGTTTTGTGTCACGAAGTACCAACAACGCGTCGAATCCCTCTCCATTGCTACTTGTATGTTACTAAGACTGGTTTCGGCTTCTCTCAATCTCCACAATCACGACTTCAACCGATGCTTAGGCAATAAAGATTGATGACACTCTCACCGTCTTCTGTATTTACACCTGTAACTGCATAAAACAAGAAAAAAAAAGAATGTACAAATCTGAATGATACGTTAGCTCAGGTAAAAATTACACGAAATGACAGGCTCTTTCTCTTTCTCAGTCTTGTCGATAGCTCAAAAAGGTTTGCATGTATAAATCACAGACACCGTGAGAAGGACAAGGAAGAGGGAGTGTGGGGGAGGGGAGGGGGGAAACGACTTGCACTAACCCAAAGGTCACTCAAGTCTGCATCTTTGTTTACTCCCTTGGCAACTCCTTGGACGAAAGGGAGCGAAACAAATGCGCCTCCTTCGCTTGTGACTTCATCGATGATGCCGACGCTTTGCCACCGGTTGGTGAGATTAACAAATGTTCGTCGCTGACACTCATCCACGTCTCCAGGTTTGTGCTCGGTGGTCGATTCTCCAAGTCGCTCACCGACACCGATTGTCGCAGGCCTTTTTGTCACACAAAAGTTCATGTGTCTTAGGTCGAACGGTTAGAGCTGTCAAGGGGATGGAAGGAGACATTACCGTGTGTGGATGAGAGCATTGCAGTGGCTGATGACTCCGAATCGGGCGAATTGAGTTGATGCTCATTGCAACTGCAATGATTGAAGGTGTTGGATTTGGCTCGAAGTCGGACCTCTTCTCTCTTCCTCTCCCTCTCCCCCTCCTCCTCTTCCTCCTCCAGTGGAGGTGTTGCGGCTCTGCCGAGATCTGTTCCAATGGTTGAAGCAGATTCGTGCAGTTCTTTACAAAATAAAGCAAAACAAGAGCAATAGAGAGATGAAATACCACTGCAATGCAAGGTCACGTGTGATGTGAAGGACCTAAATGACTTCAACGCAACGTTGATTTGCAGTGGAGGAAACACGGGACATCTAAGCTTTCGAACCCTTCGTTTAGCTGGTAAAGCTGGAGATCAACATTTGTGGATCTACTCTGTACCAAGGGGGCAGTCCAGAGGAATTCAAGACCTCTGGTCCTTCCGAGTGATTTGCCTATCGGCTTTGCTACCCGACCACTTAGGGTCCCCGCTGTTGCAATTCTGCCAGGCGGTCTAGTCTCTGGACCAAGTCAGTGGCCACAACCCCTACTGAACGCCGAAAACATGTATCATGTCTACTCTCGTCTTCAGGGAAGTTCTGAGGGGTCACCGGTTGATACTATGAGAGTCCTTTTGTTATTACACAGTGGTAGGCAAGAAGTGGAACCGATCACCAGACCTAGAGAAGCAGTCTTGAAGTGTTACAAGGCTTCTTGAAAACCTCATCCCGATTCGATCATTTTTACCTCTGTGGAGAGTCTTGTACTGTATCGTCTCTGCATCTCATAACACAGCGCTGTTGCATGATTGCAGAGAAGGAGGCTGCCATCAAGCCACAAGAGCCATTGCAACAGAATAGCAGCCAGGCACACAAGGCTAGACAAAGCCAACCAACTCCATTGAATTGCAACAACTAATCCTCCGTGATTTGGCTAGAGGAGGAGGAGGTATGTCTAGCTCTTCTTGCATGCAAGGCGGGTCAATATGGTACTTTTTACCTCCTTCGGTGACTTTTGTGTGTTCTGGAGAGTTGGTGGATTAATATGACATGGCTGCGCCGTCGATCAGATCAGCGTGACATGACGTAGACCTTCGAATCTCATTCTTCCGCTGACAGGAGATGGCAAGGCATAATGTGAGTCGGAAATAGAGAAGCAGTCTTGAAAAAGGTTCTGACAGACAAGGAGGCTTTTTTTTAAAGAACAAGTGAAACAAGAGTGAGTAGAATTGTGCAGGAGGTACTCGTGACACTTGATGCAGTTGGAACAATAAGGCAATCCCTCATCCACCCCAGAAGTAGAGATATCGCACTCTTTCCTATCTATCTAATCTATTTCCTTTGTAGATGGCAATCATTCAGGGCACTATCTGCCTGTGTAATCACACCATCGAGGGTGGTAGTTGTAGATGTGCTTTCTCAGAGCGAGTTGTGACATCAAGATAAACAAATGACTTGCTACAGACTGATTGACTGGTCTTGAGTGTCTTCCAAGTTTTTAATTTACACCCACGAGTTGCATCACATTGTGTAAATTATTCTCTCCCAATTCTTTTAATTGCAAGAAAGAAATGAATTACACCTCCCAAAGACGTCGTGATATGCGTCTTTGAGGTGCAGAGTGAATGGCATGGACGGTGGCTAGGCTGGAAATGAGGTGCCCTGCCTCCATTTGCCAGACAAACAACAGTTCTCATTATTAACTGATCTGTCAATCAATCAATGGTGGTTTGATAGCCCCTATGATCTCTCCCTCCAGGTGACGTGGAGGACTATCAGGACACTCAACTTGACACAATTAAAAGTAGAGGGTCTTCGATGCGAAAGATACACAGTTCTACCATTGCATGCCACACTTTTGAAAGAGATTTCTTAAAGTTTGTCTACCTTAATTTAACAAGCACTCACCGTTATGCAGCCCCACTTCGTCCCTTCTCCAGTCACCCTTATCCACCTCCACCACCTCATCCTCTTCCTCCTCATACTCTTCCACTCCTTCCAGTCCTAAATACGCAAATCCCACAACTGGTGATCCCGGAGGTAGGGGTGAGTAGAGCAGACCATCTTTCCATCCTCCCAAACCACCCTCTACACTACAAGTATCACCCAAATCACCGTCATGAAAGGTGGGTGAGTAGAGGGGAGCGACAGCCTTTGTTACACCTCCACAAGTGGGCGCGGTGGTGAAAACTGCGGATTCGAGGGAGAGGAGAAAGTGGTCGTTGTCGACAGAGGACTCCATTTCATCTAATTCCTGTTGGAGCAAAGGGAGACAAGCAGTCACTGGATGGAAGAATTACCTATCCACGGCATATGATCAAGTATCAACTCACCGTCACGTCGAAGGTGTTACAATGCCCTGAGTCTTGAGACACCGTCGATATCTTACTCCTCCTTCCTAACTTTGATCCACCCATCCCCACAATCGTTGCACCTGATCGCCTTGGCCTCTTCTGTTGCTTGAATAGCCGCACTTGACTTCCCGATAGGTTAGACTGAGTCGTTGGCACAACAGCTGATGGTATTGACGAGTTTCCATCCTCCAGGGTTACTGTATCCTCTTGCTGCTGGCTATCGCCTCCCAACCGCAGCATCTTTGCTGCATCACGGAGAACATGCGAGATTCGACTAACTTTTGAAATGTTGGAAGGTGTGGTGGGAGAGGTGGGTGTCGAAGGTGGTGGATAGCCTGGTGGAGGATTAGGCGACGACTTGTGGATATCAGCATTGGGACCGAAGAATCGATGATAGACGGAGCCGTCAGAGAGGTCCTCATTAGGAATCGACTCCAAGGAGGCGATCGGAGCTTAAATTGGTGAGAAGATATAGGCAAATCAGTCAATTTCCTAGGCATTCTTCAACTCGATTCCTTTAGTTTCGATCGTCCCTTTTGCTAGATTGTGAATCCCAACAACAATTTGGCACCCTTTTTCGTGAATATGGCCTTCTTTACCAACACATTCACACACAGGTCGCGAAGCAGAGCCAACCTCTAAAGGAGATCAATCTTGCCACCTCCTCTGACGATTCCGAGATGTTCCGATCCAGATTATGCAAAGGATGTGGGGAACACACATGTGACAATGGCATTAGAATTCATTAGCATACATCATTTGGAGCGTCGTAGAGTTAATAGGCCGTGGTAGGCATGATTGTAGGTTTCGTTGGCACTACTGGATAGGATCCATCACTCGGGAATGCAGAACAAGCACTAAACACAAAATGGTGGTGATTCCCACACATTTGTGTTTAAGGGTAACAAAAGAGACGCCCACCCACCTTGCCTTACTCAGGACTTGACGATTGCCGTGATTCCACGATGTAAGGTGATAGCATCGCATCTTCTACCAACGGAGGCGTCACATGATAGATCTCCCCTTCTCACGATATTTCTCACGCCACTTTATCACATCACTTTTCATTGTAGAAGAGCAGTGTGGGTGTTCCAACCTCCACAACGAAAACGTGAAACCCGTCTTCCCTCCAGACTTGCGTGCCCTGCAACATCTTTAGCAGTAAGGCCGGTGCTGCGTTAGTAACAAAGTCGTGATTCACACCCAACACCCTAAAATCCACCAAATCCGCATCGATTCGAGAGTTCCAACCATATTTTTAAAATAAAGCCTTTCCAGTAGCCTCGTGGGATCTGTTAAGCACTTCTGTCGCCTCCAACTCACATATAAACTACTTCACTGAGGCCAACGGAGCACCAAGATAGAAGCGTAGGCTTGAGTATCCTGTATGTGCGTAGTGTCTTTAAGTGCCTCTTTGAGTAGGCGTCGAGGTTAGCATCTAGCATCTGCCATACAAAAGGCACAGTCAAGTTAGTTTTACTTCACCCATTCTGGAGTATAAACTACTCCTTCTCCAAGGCCAAAAAAGAACAACGGAAATTATAATTTTAGATCAACTAGTCCGAGAGTGACTTTCAAGATTGAAGCACTATTCAGAATACCTCGAAAATCAGATTTCCAAAAAGTGGTCCCTACTCGTCCTAGCGTTAAAACCTATCCAAGAGGAATTTTGTACTCAGGGTCAAAATGAACTGACGTAGAATTGAAGAGAAGGAGGGGAAGGGGAGGATATAGGTGATGAGAAAATCCTCAAACAAGGAAAATGAATAGACAGCTTGTTAAAAGAAGTGAGGATGTGGCTAGCCAATCAGGTCGCGGCCTTGAGCAGCCAGCAGTGTACTTCGGTCGATGCTTTTGACCGGGCGACATTCCATGCCCAACCATCCCCTCCGTTATATGGTATGGCAAAGAAATTATGTCCTTGAGGAGTAATGAGGTCTTATTTAAGGTCAGGGAGCCATTGACTTTAAGGCATAGAAGGCAATAATAATAATAATGAAGTGATTAAGGCAAGATCAGTGCCACTGGAGCTGGAGACGCAGCGAATGGGAGAGGGCCAACTGACGCGGTTATTTACCACTCGAGAAGCATGTAGCACAGAAAGTATTTTCGCTTGAATGATAAAAAAAGAAGATTGGGGAAAGAAGATGTGTGTTGCAGTCCAAGACCACAAAACGCGTTATTTTAAGGTCTGTTAATTATGATTGGCATTTCGAGGGGTAAAAGCTACAACATTCCACAGGTGCACACCTTTTGTGGGAAGGCTTTTAAATAGAAATAGGCAGTAGATATTCATTGGAGGTGGTGAGTGAATTTGATTTGGCACACAAAACACAAAGTTCTGCTGGAATCGAAACAGATTTTTGCTCTTAAAGTTTTAAAGGACTCAAAAAAAATGCTCTTAGAGTGCGGTTTTTGAAAAATCTGAAGGCAATGAGTCAGTGAGGTGGACGAGTAACGAGATTCGCGTCCAGTCAGTAAAAATGAACACGGAGTAGAGGAAAGTTCGTTGATCGACGGTAAAAGTGGGTACAACTCTGAATCCTCGATCCACCTGTTCAGGACTCGCAGATCATCACAATGACACCTGCCTCCTTCAAAGCCGATCATATTGACCCAGTCATTCAGCTCAAAGCAGCAATTGAACCCTGACAAGGAGCGCTTGATGGGGGTAGCAGAGAGACGAAAGGTCTCTTCAAAAATCCTAAGTTAATAACTCTCAAGTAGAGACTAAGATTGCTGATACGCTGAAGACAATTGCGTAATGGAAGTAAACGGCAGAGAAATGAATTTTACCGGACGTAAATGCGGCTCAAGCGAATCTACTCAACACTTGCATGATGATGCATTTTCCATGTTTACGCAAACACTAGCATAGACGTGTGTTTTCGGTCTTGGTGCGGCTAAGTGGCGCAGGTGGTGTGTGTATGCACACACCGAGGTGAAGCCAAAGCCGAATACCAAGAGCCCATCATCCACCGTCGCCTCATGTCAACCAATACGCATGTGAAGTCAGTGACTGAGTGATCGTGGGGAGGAGGATAAACACTCTCACGTTAGATCGTGGAGGGTAATAGACATGAAATGACTTCTTTACGACAACAAAGCTGTATTTTGACGATCAGCTAACCACATACTGAGGCGAATCCCATTTGGTTAGATGTGTCCCATGGATTTGTCTAATCGAAGGATTCATTACCTGTTGGTGCAGTTACAAAGTGGAATTGGGTGCATCCACCCCCTCTCCTCTTCCCCTTAAAGTCATGTTTGCTTCCACGTCTCCCTTTGCACGTCTTCCACACTGAAGACGTCTTGAAATCCCCCACCATCGAGCCATGTACCATACAGTGCGCTGAGCTGGTCAAACTTTGCCTTGTCAAACGTCCTGTCATGCCATTGGCTCGTTTGCTAGTTGGGTTTTGAGCTACAATTTACATCGTGCAGAGCCGTGCTAGTTCAATTCTCGACAGCTCCAGGAGGAGGGAAGGGGTCCCCAAAGGGAGGAATTAGAAAATGACCATGAGAAGTCAAATCATGCGACACGAATCGCGTCAATGGTGCATCAAGTCCTAATGATGAACGTTACCACCTATTCCACAACGATGAAAGTACTTGAACATCAAAGAAGCATGTTAACGAAACAGACTTAGCGGAAGAAGTACTCACAGGCTAGAAGAGACGGCTTTGACTTCTTTTTTCGCAACTGGAATCCAAAACGCATGCCGCGCTCACACCCTAAGTCGGTTGAAAAGTGAACTCCACTTGAGCCGTATCTAATACCATCTCGTTTTGGAGTCCAAAGGTCTAGGTCCCGACGCTCCTATCCGATCAACAGAGCAGTCCTGTCACAGTAATTCACCAACCACAACTCGAGGTCTTCATGAGGCGGTATTGAATTTTTTATTGAAGGAAGGAAAGAAGGATAGAAGGACATCGAAATTAAGGCGAATTCGCACCACTGCCACTCCCTTTCGAGGTTAGAAGAAGGATGCTTTAACTCCAGCCCCAAGTAGTGTAGGAGTGCTCACAACAGTGAAGAGTAACCTAGGCGTCAACCCTCTACCATTTCACCATCACTCTTTGAGCGCGAGGGCCCTCAAACATCATTAAATGGATTAGTGCAATGCGTTGGTGAGTTCAAACGGGTGTAAAACGTGGGCTCACTCACTCACTCACTCACAAGACAACTCACTGTGCTGGAGAAGTGGAGTGAAGTGAAGTAGAAAGAAGGACTCCTTGCATCGCCCGTTTACTTGCCAATTCGCTCCTGCTATTGACATGCCAACGTGTGGGGCTTTTCACCCTTGAAGCAGAAATGTAGCCCCATAACTGTGAAATTTTCTTTTCCCATGAAATTGCACATTCATGTGATCGAGTAAGAGCCGAATAATTTGGTTACCCTAACCTTGAACATGTGGGGAATTGGAAGTAAAATCCCGAGGCGGTAGGTAATTAGGTGTTAAAAGGAGTTGCCATGGAGAGGGTTGAAAAGATGGCGATTGAGAAAAGGGGTACACATCTCTACCCAAATGGCTTGACAATCAAGCATCAATCAGTGACTGGAAGGCGTTGAACGATGGCAATGGCCAAACAGAAAGCCAGGAACAGGAGTTCTTGAAGCACTTTCCTCAGTTGGAGCAGATAAAATGGAAACTTCTAAATCCAATTCATACACTGAAGTCGTGAAATGACCCCAAGGAAGTGCACCGCAGGTCAGCGTGCCAATGGAGGAAGCGAGTCTGCGCTTCAGGACGCTCAGAACGGTGCACTGATCGAGAGTTTGAGGGTGAGAATGGTGCTTCCTACAAATAAGTTCAATCTAACCGCCTTCTCACCAGCTGAGGCCTGGGCTAAACATTCACCTAGCGAAAGCCATCATCCCATGGTCAAATACCAAAAAGCAAGGCAATGTTCATGCTACCTGTTGTCATGACACCTAACACCTGCGAAGGATGCTCACACCCAGCTAGAACGACCCTTGGATGAGCCTCGTCGTGAGTGATGCTGTGGTGAGGGATCGGGGTTACACGGAATTGCCTGCTCTAAATCTACTCCTTGTGGAGTCCCAATCAAAGCCCCCTCCTTAATGCGTAGAAATGCATTGAGGAGAAAGTCATAAATGCTAGAACTCCTCTACTGGATAAGCATAATTAAGCGCAGCACTTTTTTGTGTGCAATTTTGCCAAACCACCAGCCAACTCATCTTCTCTCCAGGCAGGCGCATACCCTGCCAAAGCACCCCGCAATAGGTCAGACGGATGCTTGCGGCATTAAATAAGCCCTACACAAAGCCAGCGCAACTACTACACGTTACTAGGGAAAATAACCAACAAAATAAAGCAGTTTTTAAACCACTCCTAATGCTGTTGCCATGGCAGCATCTGAAGTTAATCATAGTGACTTAAGAACCTGACGACCTGCACTTAATGGGGCAAGGATAGACCAATGCTACAACGGTAAGAAAAACTGATTGACGTTGGGAAAGTCCCCTCCTTCCACCATTCGATGTTAAACAGGAGTAATTAGCTTGCGGAGGTTCCATAAAAAAGCATTAGATTAACTCAAGACATCATATCATCGTGACGAGAAGATGAACAGGTATCAGGAGATAATGTCAGCTCCTTCAAGGCATTACGAATCATACCGCACATTGAGTGGTAAACCGATGTAAGCTCAGCTTTCAGTTGGTTTTTAGTGCAATGGAGTGGGGGAAACTCTAACCCTCCAGGTAAATTGTGCGGTCGTGTTTCACTCACCAAATCCGCGCTCATTTACATCCGCCTTTGGAGGGTGAAAAAACTTACTTGAGTTTATTTCTCACAGAGGATATGGATGCCTGAACTAACACATGATTATAATAAACTGATCCTCTTTAGCTGTGACAAGTGATTTTTTAACTCAATTCCAATGTTTCTAGTACATTTTTCCAACGAATAGTCAAAAGTGTGAGCTCTTTATTCCTCACGGTGACGTGGTCCTCCAGCCGTGCCTACAGCCTACCAGCTCTTGTCCACGATAATGTCAAATCGTTATCCCAAAGGGATATATCTTAAGACACAAAGAGGCATCAAGCCTACAGTGAGTAGTCTATCAATGCAAAACCGAGTCTTCATTAAACGACTTCAAGTTCTTTGCTAAGAAAGCGCTATCAAAGCCGAGAAGACTACGCCTCAATATGCGCAAGATGGAATGATCCGTATACTAGCAATGAAGTTGGACTCTACAGAGGCTATCTCCAGAGTCCAAAATGCTAGGTATTACCAAAAAAATGCTATACATTGCCTAATTTTAAAAGGAAAATTGCCAGCAGCTTGTTTTTTGAACTTAAATGCAAGTTAGGATGAATAAGGACTCGTCAGGAACAGATGGAGCATACTACATGGCCGTAAGTTGGTGAAATCATTCCTTTTCTCAAATACAAATCCTACCTGCTGCAAAGACAGCATTCTGCTTTTCAATTTGTGGTTCGATCGGATAGTCCGACTGGCGCATAACTGAATGCGAAGAAACTGTCATCGGATTTTGATGGACATATCCCGACAATGAGGGGTAGATGCTGTTGCTAGCGTTAGGATATGGCTGCCTTGGCATATTATGAAAGGGAGGTGACTGAGAACGTGGTGAAAAATCCAGTCCGTAGCTCGGAATTTGTTGCGGTGATGGTGGCCGTCGTGTAGGAATCGATGCCAAAGATGGGTGCGTTTCATGAGCTGTAGTCAACATCTTATCTCTTCTTTGGCGCAGCCGCGTTCTGTAGCACACCAGACAGAGAGTAAATAGGCCTACTGTAAATGTAAAAATGTTAATATGATAACCGAACTCCTAAAAAAACAACTAAGTTAACTTGCTGAGAAGTAGGCCGACAATAATCCCACAGAACGCAAAACCGACGATGGCTATTGCCGGCGTTCTGTCTTCATCCAGATATCCAGCGTGAGCATATACAATAGAACAGAGCAGATGAAGAAGCAGCAGACCTGACATACTTCTTTAGGGCATGTTATTAGATCTAAAATAAGAAAAAGAGACAATAATTGCCAGTGAATTAATTGGAAAAGATGTGTATGCACTTGTGCACCTGATACCTAAGTTGTCACTGCCAATTCTATTGTATTTTTTATTTAGAAACGCATGTTTTAAGTGTCAAATGATAGGTTCATAGAATGAATACTCTGAAAACAAAAATCTTGGCACTATTGAATGTTTAAAAGATTACGTAATTGGGGGCATGAACAGTAAGCAAAAGCCTAAATTCCATCAAACAATTTTACAAAAGCAATTATAGTGTGTTCAAACAGTAAAAAATGGCAGGTACGGGCGACAAAGGGCGCTTTGAACAGCTAGCAAGATCAACCACACAGCCACAAGCTTGATAAGCGTTCTCAAGGCTGAATGAACAACCTTGAGTCAATGAATCCGCAACTCAATAAACAAATATATCAACTAAGTCATTAGAGACCAAATAGGCTTGGTATGCCAACTAAAATATTTTCACTTTAGTAGCTTTCACTACAACCCCAAAGAGACCCAACATAGAATGTGCGCATATTAGTGACAAAGTACAATTAGTAAGTACGACCGCAACACTAAGTACTAATGGCATCTTAATATTCCGACTCAAAACAGCAAAGCTCTGGTAAGTTTATTCCAGGAATTACTGGTTCCGTCCCTTAATTAATGTTTGGTAATAGGTGAGTGGGCCAAGCATTTGTACATCCAGTTACCATTGCAAATAAATACCCCATGGGCAAAACAACTATCAAGACTTTAGCAACTGGTTTTGAAACAAAAAACTCAAAAAAACTTTTAAGTTGAAACAGACATGGAATTTATAACAAGGACTAACATGCTTTTGTAGGCGGTCATTCTTGTCATTCTGAATGTCAGTTTTTATTTAATGCATCAAAATTTTACGAAAGGCATTCGACTGCAGTAATAAAAAAAAGCGTACTTGTTCTGCGGCACAACGAGCTAGATTTAAACCTACTTTATCCGTAACTTCTGTTGACTTTTAATCAACTGCTGGCTTACCCGAAACTTACAATTTTCTGACGATGTCGGTAAGTTGTTGAGGAACCGGGTTCGCTTGGCAGTTTTTGTTTCGGGACTCGTGTGTTTGTGCGCTGTGATAACAGTCTGTATTAACTGTTACCTATTCATGATGCTTGAAGTGTGTATAACTTTGTGGCTCTGAGGCGACTCTACCTAACTCCAAATGAATGTGTTTCTTTGTTTGCCTTTGCCCCTTTTAAGAGTCTTTTTCGACCTTTAATTGGATTATGATGTCGTCGATCTCCTACGATGCCTCTACCTTGACTCCAGGAACCGTAAATCCCTCAAGTTCGAGTAATGTTGTCCCCCTAAATGTCGCCGCTACAGCCGCTGCTGCAGGTGCCTACATGCGTAGTGGTATCACCCAACCAATCAATGCTTCTCCCGATACCACTTTTATGTACCAATATGTTTCCCCTCCTCTATCCAACTCCTCATCACCTTACGCGACTACCACCCGAGACAGAGTCACCCAATCTGCTGCTGTGCCCGCCCCATCTTTCCTCGATTATGCCGTCGCTACTGGACAGCTGCCTTATTATTGCCGTGAGTTTTAATATATTTGATTAGTTTTCCCCGTTTTAGGTTCCTAATTTGATCTGGCTTTGTCTTGTCTCATAACCGACCTCAGGTGCTGTGCTAAGTAGCATTTTAAGGGTGCTTTCGTGGACTTAAGTTGAATGCCTTTCTCACCATAAATTTGAGGACTTAGAGTTGGTCCTGCCATAGAGTTTAATTATGCCCTATTGCTTAGCAACGGGTGTCGATTGTTCTCTGGGCAAGGTAGTAATTTTACCGCATCGCTTACATCAAGATTAGGCGTGTGTGTGCGTGTTTTTTCAGATCAGTCGCACTACTTGTAGTCGCTTTCGCTCTCTTTTCCTCCCTCTCTCTCTCTCTACGTACGCACACTCGCATCAGTGACGTAGCATCAAACGTCAAAAAATCAAATCAGCAATTGCTGGGATGAGTCACCCGCTGTGACGTTCTTCTGACTTTCTACTGTGATGCATATCGAGATTTGAAATTTTTTTAGCATAATTGTTATTCTGAGACATTGCATTGTCTTCCTCAACCTTTTTTAAACTGGCGCCACCTTTTTGGGATTTGACAATCTGAGCAAGCCCATTCCTTGACAAAAGTTAGAGGTTCGCGTTCTGGTAATGCTTCTCTCCTTTATTTGTACCAGGTCTCCACTTTTTTTCATCTGAGCTATTTCTCTACAACGTCAGTAAGGCGAGAGGCGATAGATTAAAGGTGGACCATGGTTCGCAGGACGCGTTAGATTCCTTCCTTCTTTGAGCCTAAATAAGATATCTGCTCTTGGAATGCTACTGGTTGTGCTCTTGATTAAAATTTGACAATATTTTGGTTGGGAACTGCCGTTTTCGCTTCATTGTTTATCTCTTTTCCATTGTGTTCCTTCCTGGCCTTTGAAGTAGGTGGAAAGTTTCATGGTGGAATTGAAGTTCTCCATCCAGATAATTATCACCTTTGTCGTAGTTGCGATATGGTCAGGTGGTGGCCTAGTTGTGCTTGTGGTAAGAAGTTAACAAAGTTTCATTTTGGGTCATCCCTTTGCACCTTGTCATTCGCGTTGCTAGCGTACAGATGTGAGCACACTCCCCACTTTTGTTTAGATGTGTAACCACCAACTGAAGAAATCCAGTGGCGTTCCTTGGGATGGCATTTACTTTACTTTCGTTTTCTTGTCAAGTTAATGAATCTTTCTTAGCCATTCGGGTCATTCCCCGAATTATAAAAGCTTAGAGATACTCGTTTACGCCAAAGCTGCAAGCAATTTTGCTGGGCAGGCGTTGCTTGAAGTTGAATTGTAAATTGCCGCTTGGGTATTTTGTGGGAATCTGAATTTGCTCAAAATGGTTTCTCGCGGTGAGCCTTTCTTCCGTTGATCCTTCAATTGCAAGTTTTTTGCATTGTGAGATTTCCTCCTTCCATATTTGCCCAGTTGTTTCTTGGTTTTCACTAGTCCTGAAGCAACCTTATCATTTTGACAATTTTGACCCCATTAACTCATGTTTCATGCTATTGTTGGTTACTTATATTGGTTGAAAGTAGGCCTAGTCTTCTTAGCTCTTCCGTTGACTCTCTGCAAATTTAACCGTCATCTAAGGCGACTTTCATGCCCATAAAGAACGTCCAATCTCTACACAAAAGCCTACCTTGAAGCTACAGCAAAAGCGGATGCAGTCTTCCCAACGAGTGAAAGGTGTTGGGTGTTCTTTTGTTCCTTGAAGACATCATCATGCATCTGAGTCTGGAACCAGTTCAAATATAAGCTCACAGAGGGTGCGTTGGGGAGAATGGTTTTACAATTCGCAATTCGCTTTTCTTGAATCACGCTGATCTATTTCTTCCCAGGTGTTTTCGCACTGATAAAAGTATCCTTGTAAACATGAAGCTGGACTGATTCATTGGTGCTGTTTGGGGTCAAACTGTAAATATGAATCCACGCAAACGACTTCCACTCCGCGTGCACTAGCAGGTGATGGTAAGCCCCAAAGGCTGTAAAATATGACATTCATTCGCTTGCTGACTGATGGGAAGCGGATTTTGCACCTTAAAGTTCGTTAAGTGGACAAACTTGTCATTGGTCACGCCTAAGCTCTTCACTTTCCCATCCACTTCTCCCACAGCAGGCATACCTGCTCAGTACAAAGTTTTTACTAAAGGGCAAGCAATTGTGGCTGAAACAGCTCTATTCCATACAACATACACTGCTCTAAGGTGTGCGATTCAAAACACTGCCTTGGAAACACCTGTTAGGACTAGCCAAATGGTCGGCTAAACTTCCTCCTACACCAACTCGGGTCTCCATGCCTCGTAGTGAGCAATGCACGATCAGGCATTGGGGTGATTTGCAATTTAGAATGCCGTTCTTCCGAGCTGAAAGTGTAGCAGATAATGACACAGAATAGACAGGTGAGGAACGGAACGGAGACTACTGACCCTAAAATTACCTTATTAATCGGTTTGCAGAGGGTCTGAGGGCTTAGTGAAGTGGGAGTGGCATGAGTGGATAAGTCTTTTCATATACACCCACCTTTGGATAATTTGAACTAGCCCTTCTTGCAATTTCAGCTCAATACCTTCAGTATCCCTTAGCCGAGGCCTACCAGCAACAGGCGTTGGATCCAAGTGGTGCCTACCAACTTTCACCTTCAAATATTCCACTGGTTACACAGGATGCCTCCATTCCACAAGTGGTCCCCACCACCGCCGCCACCAGCAGTAGCAGTAGGTCCACACCAGCCGCCGCCGCTGTGGCTGCCGTTCCCACAACACCGACGACTAACAACAACATCCCCAAGCGTCGGTTGTCGTCACCGCTGGTTCAGGAGAAGCGTCATCAACAGCAGCAAGTCCAGATTCAACAGGCTGGTGTGGAAGCAGCACCAACTGCTGTGAGTGGATTTTTATTGACACTTTTTTTGTTTCCTAATTTTTATGGTAAACTTGCGTTGCGATTTTTCCTAACCAGCTATTACCCACTAAAAACCTTGATTTGAGTCAGTGCCTTTCCATGGTCTCGGAATTGTTTTCATTTGTCAATCACACAACGAGTTTTTCAATCTTGAGAGGCGCCCTATGTCTTCCTGTCGACTTTATCAGTAGGTTTGATGGCTTTACCACTTTTCAACCAGAGGTAGTGAGCCTTTGAAGATGAGAGTGGATCTTGCGAAAGCTATTTCCATGGTTATTCCACGGAAAGTTGATTCTTGGATAGAGCGGTGAACGAATGGAAGGAGTGATAGGAGTTCTTTATAGGCGGCAGCTCCACCTATTCGAAGAATATTGGTATTCCTCGAGTTGAATTTTCAATTTCCAAGTGTGATGAAGCTCCCTCTCATCTTCTACCCCCATTCTATGAAGTGTTGCTCTAACTTGCTGGGTACGGTTCGAGCTTGTCCTCCTTATCAAGCCTTCCGTCCAATTCGATGCACACTATCCAGAAGTCAACGCAAAATTTGAATGTCAGAGGCAATGCACTGTAATGCCCATCTCTGATGATGTTGCTGAAGCGCCGCTACGCGACGGGATGACACGGAAATTAGCGGATAGCAATGGGCCTCACCTCTCCCCAGTGCACTCCGCAAATGCATCGTGCACTCAAAACTGTCTGCTGACTGACTGTTTGACTGTCGGTTTGACGAACTCCAGCGTCCGACATGTGAATGACCTTTTGAGGAGCCTTCTGGAGTGACTTCAAGTTTGCTGTAAAAGACTCGTGACGTTTTTTCCTTGCGTTGTGTGTCCATTGAAGTTCGTCGAGGTCTGCCCATCCCAATTTCCTTCTGGTGTCCTGCTATCATTGCCATTCGCCAACCCTTGAGCCACTCTACAATTGTAAACGGTTCCATTTTGATGTCGTCCTCAGTTTCTTATTGTCAAGGCTATCCGTGATCGATGGTGTCTTCTCATTTGGCGCTTGCTGGTTCATTCAACGCTTTTCTGATTTTTCTATCGAGTTTCACTGACCGCTTTAATACCATATGCATGGTAGATAGGTGTATGTATCAGCTGAGGCCTTCCGTGAAACACATTGTTGATTCCTTTGTGGTCAGGATTATTGTTTTTTTTGATGCCTGTGCTCATGAACTTTCCACTTAACTTAACAACATTGGCACGTGCAGCTAGAGTTCCTCTACTGAGCATAATTGCTTTCATCCAGGGCCGGTTTCGATTTTCCCACAGAACTCTCCTGATTCTCTGAAATGCCTCCTCACCGGAATTCTAGGCTCTCCTCTGTTACACTGGCATAAAGTTGTTTCCACAACCGAGTCGGTTCACTTTCATCGTAGCCATTCACTCCCTCCTAGGTAATCATCATTAACTCGTTTTTGGACGAACTCTATGATCGAGAATTTCTTTGGTGAGCAGTGTACTCCTTTTGCAGGGTTGTGGACTCCTCCGTTGGCTCTCGGGTGAAGTAAAGTCACTTGAAGGATTTGGAATGAGCTGCAAGATCCAGACCGCCCTTCTTGAAGTCATGCTGTGCCCTCCAACCGCGGGCCCCTGGAGTTTGCATCTATCATTCGTGTGTATAGTGATCATGTGAATCAGTCGAGGCCGGGAAGTTTATTTTGCTTCCCTTCACGCTGCCACATGCACACACACACACACACACATACATACACAAGTAGATGTGCCCATCTGATCCGAGTCAGTGGCGGCGGCGGTGGCGGTCAGAGGCGATGTGAAGCTCGGGGCGGTATACGAGGCATCGATTGATTGCCACCAAGCGCGCTGGCTATGCAAACACAGCACCACACACTAGCACAACTGTACACACACACACACACACATACATATTCGCTGGATCTGCGTCATTCTCTAGCTAGTTAACCAACCATCCGACGCGCCAATCACCCTTAGCAAGAGTCAAATATCAGCTGCCGTCGCCATCATCGTACTGTTGCTGCTGCCATTGTCACAGCGCCTCCATGCGTGGAGGCTCTAGTTTTCATGTAGGTGTGTGTGTGTGTGTGTGTGTTTGGGATCCTGTTTCAGTCAAATGGAAGGATTTTCAAGGAGGCTCTTCTAAGGCAGGAGAATTGTAAGAAGTCACTGCAATCTCGAGACAGAGAATGCCACGAATTGTTCCACATCCGTAAATATCATTCAAAAGAAGTCTTTATTTTTTGATTAAGGAGTTTCAATTTTAGCTAAGGGAAAGATCCTGTGGCAGTGGTTTCATTCTCATCCATGTGCATTCAGTATTTGACGTCCTCCATCTGCAGTGACCGTTGCCTTGACGATTCTTCCTTCTTGGTAGAGATCAGTGGAAGAGATTCCGTGTCTACTGAGGTAGAAGACATCTCGATTCCTGTACCGGCATTCTAAAAGTCGACTTCACTTCTCAACTCTCCAGGCGCTTTATTTAATTCCTGTCCTAAAAAATCCGTTCTAGCGGACGAAAACCAAACTCATTAAGTTCGCCTTCTCTCATGGCAGAAGTTTTACGCCTCGAGTAAGAAAAGGTCTACTGTTTCCCAGATCTGATGGTTCCAAGTGCCAGCCTAATCAATCAGCCAGGTAACGAATGAAAGCTAGCTAATGTCGCATGTCTTCTGTCTTGTCTAAATTGGAAGGCCTCGTAGCACCCTGAGGCTTCCCTAAAGATGAATGAAGACATGATATTCAGCTAGATTGGGTATTCTCGAAGCACAGAGAGGTTTGGATCCATTGACATAACCCGAAAGCCTAGTCACTCAGCGGAGGAACAATGGGGGAGCCTGTAGGTATCCCTCTTACCAAATTCAGGGGTTTAAACGGGCCTCAAGGCTCCTCACATCCCGCAAATATTGAAATATCTTAGTAATGCGTAGTTGATGGATTGCAAAGTCTTGAAGAGAAAATGACTTCTTGTTTTCATCTACATTCCCAACGTCAATCAAATCTGGAAGGGGCTAAACGGTAGAAGCTGAAATTGGCCAGATGTCCATTAAGTATGCTTCATTTTCCTCAATGTTTTTTCAACAATTTGCTACCCCTTTCGAACCCCCACTTTAATTGTTCACACTTTATCTACTCCCTTCTAGAAGAATTAGCTCCCAGCCTTCACAGGTCCTTCCAGATCGGAATTATTGAAGTGGGTCCAGTGTCACGCAGGCGAAAAATCCAGGGCTTTCACTGGGACTTCTATAGGAATCAATTTCACTAAGCCCATTCTGGATCTACCTTGAAAAGCCTCAGGGGAGGAGTAATGGAAAGGGAATCAGATTTTGAAAAGCGGCTTCGCTCTAGCCATTGTGTAGGCGCCTGGGAGGAGTAAAATTTCCCATTTCTTCCCGCTTCCAGGCATCAGCACCACCAGTTTACGGAATAGCCGAATCGTTTCCACAAGGTCGCTGTCTGGACACCGACGGTAGCACTAACGGCAACTACTACAACGCCTTTCTCGCGGCAGACCAACGTCAACAGCAGCAGCAACAACAACAACAGCAATACTACGCTGCCGCAGCCGCTGCAGCTGCTGCTGCCGCTGCCTCCTGTTATCCCATTGATCTCCAACTCTACACCACTCCACAAATTGCTACAGATCCCTACTGGACAACTCGTCATCCTCTTGCCTGGTACTCAAGGAGTCACCCTACCCCACCACCACCACCACAAACGGTTCAACCCCGAGAAGATCAACAGTCAGCAGCGGCTTTGCAGGACTGCTATTACTCGGATCTGGCTACAGCCATTCATAATATGTGTCTCTGTGGCCCTGCGGGCAGTAGTACCGGTGGCGGTGGTGGTGGAAGTGGTGTTCCCAGTGAACGTGGCACCTATTCACCCATCCAATACGCTGGTTGGGGCTATCCTACGGCATCTCCTTCATCACAGGCGTCTTCATCGCCCTTCCCAACGCTCTATGGACCTCTGGGAACTACGACGCCACAGCAGCAGCAACATCATCAGCAAAATCGACACGGGCATCATCAACACCACCATCCAGCTTCAAATCCNGGCTCCACTGTTCTGCATCCGATATTGTGATGGCAGAGCTGGTGCCGATGGCGGTGGTGGTGGTGGTGGTGGAAAGGAAGACGGCATTGACGACTGGTGTTGGTGATGGTGATGATGAAAAGCTGCTGGTGGTTGTGTAAGCCGATTTGTCGTTGTTGTCGACTGCTGCAGCGTTTGCTGTTGCTGCAGCTGCTGCTGCTGCTGCTGCCGCCGCAGCCTCCAGACTGCATCAGACAGAGTTTGATCCCGAGGAATTAGCTCGTCTTTGTCCTGGGTAGGTCCTGGAATGCGTTTGACACACTCGATTCCGGTGTCATACGAGCTCTCCTTCCCTCTTACACTCTGCCTCCCTTTTGGTGCCTTGAAGAATCAACCCACCGGAGTTGGATCCAAGTCTGGTGTGGCGGACACGCTACTTTGTGATCAAGTCCAATTCCACCAGGCATGTGATGCTCTCAATCCAGCACGGAGTTTGGTGCTCCACACTAGCTGGCAATGAGTGCCTCAACAGAGCCTACCTTTCTATGCACCAGAGTCCAAATGTACCTTCATCGTCGTCTTCAACAGCATCTACCTCACAGTTTGTAGAAGTGAGTCAGTGTCTTTGCATGAGCTGTTGTACCTTTAACAACCTGGATGTATAGGTGGGTGGATGGAAGTTTAGGGCTTCAAGGTTGTCATTTTTCTTTCGTGCTCAGGCTTTGATTTATACTTTGAGATAACCTCCTCTTTGGCAGGAAAGCAAATGATCTGGTTCCAGCCGTCTCCGTCCGGTTTCCCACCTGTCACGTGTGGCCATGTGATTGTCCAGCACCGGGAGGAGGGGGGAGGGGGGAGGGAGTGGGGTGTATGCCAACCTAACAGCTTTTATCTCGAGGAAATGTCATCCCAAAACACAAATCCTCCCAAGCCTTGGCCAAGCGCCAGGCGTTATGAGTTATGGGGCATGCGATATGCGTAGTCCACTACTTCTTTCTCCTTTCTCTTTCCATGGTAGTTCGCTGATAGCACTACCACCAAAACGACGACGACGACGACGTCGTCTACCACTGGTGGTGGTGGTGGTGAAATTGCTGCAGTAACACCGACGCAAACACCACCGGGTCGCGTTCTCCTCTTCTTCTCCGTCAATACGTCGGGATGCTTCTGCGGTGTTGCAGAGATGACCAGTCCCGTGGACAAAATGAAACAGTTGGATATTTGGCAGGACAATCGGTGGCGCGGTGCATTCAAGGTGCGGTGGATCTATGCCAAGGTGAGGTGACCTTCTGACTCTTTTGTCCGCACTAAACGCATGATGTTTTCTTCAGGTAGACTCGGCTTGCAGACCTAATTCAAGGCCTTGCATGTCCCTCCGGTTCTAGATCTATAATTATGTGGTCCTCTAAGCTTGTCGTTTCGCAGTGAGTCGGATCCCTTCTGGCCTCCTGTTAGGTCTACTGGATTTGATCTGGCAAATTCATTGAATACCCTCTAGACTTTCAAAGGAGGTTCCCTGAACTTACTCCTGAACGAATAGGCTCCATTCCCGGGTCCTAGCAATCACTCTGTCGGACTTGGCACTCTTAAGTCAACTTCAAGTTCTATGGGGGTCTGGAAGGGGATAAGGCTATGCATTCTACCGCTAGTACCATCTCTCCCCGCCCCTGATGCAGTAGACATCCTTTACTCTGCGTTCTGAGTTGGCCAGTCCCGAGGCCTTCCTTGCACGTATCGCTAACTTTTGCTTGCAAATTTGTCAAAGAAAGCATCCAGTTCTCAGTGAGGAAGTCGTTGGACATGACTTGTCGATTTTAGATCGCTCTCACCCTTCCCTAAGTTTGTAGACCGAGATCTAGCTCTAGAGCTTCAGCAACTTTACTCACTTAAAGGTCGACTCTTGGACTAGTCCTTCCCTCCCCCTTTTTTTTCCTTGTCCTCCACGTAGAATGTTCCAAACCGTCTACTGCGTCACATTCAAGTTGAGACGGCGGAGAATCGAGCAGTGACGCACCTTCGAGACACCAACGAGATTTTACCCGCGTCGAAAGGCGAGGAAATGCTTCGGATCATTCACAATAACTAGTGAGTTTACCACTTTGCCTTAATTTTCCATCTTTTTCCTCTTCGTGCCTTACCTGACGATGTCTAGTGAAGAGCTGGAACTACTTAACCATGTAGTCATCGCACTCCTCTACTCTACTGCTGAAATGACTCAAAGAGGATGCCACATGCTGTCGCAGGTTGCATTGATTGTTCTTCGTGGAAGTGCATCCAGGAGCTGTGAATATAGGTGGAAGCGTTTCCATGTTCGACAGACATCAATTCCTGAACTCCTCATTCCATCCAATCAAGATTCTGAAGCACTAGGTCAGATGTAGATTGTTGAAGGTGGTGTACAAGCGGCTATTCCGATTGCCTTCAAGTGTCAACCACCTACTTCGTCATCTGTTTTCTCATTTAAGCAAGGAAGTTGGGCTCCCTCCAGTTGCACCCATTTCGACGAATATTCAAGAATGGTTTACCTATAGCTTGAGTACTGCTTTATCCATTCAAGAGTCGTCATTGCATGCTTCAAAGTCTTCACTCGATTACACTGTTTTGTGCTTGTCAGAGTAGATTACCAACTTTCAAGACAAGTGGCAATTTCAAGAGTTTGAAGTTCTTAATCCTCAATGCTCATAATCTCTCACGGTAATCAAAGGTTCTTGAACCTTCTAACTTCTCTTTGACGAGTGGAAGTAGCAGAGTACTCCTCACGGCGACTTGCACATTATTAGCTCACGAGATGACGTCTGGACTCTCATGAGTCTCACCGTAGCACCTATTCCACGTGGTAGTCCTTCTCACCCAACCACCTCTGAGTCCCTGAACCCATATGTGCCCCCCCTCTCCAGGATTGAAGAACTTCCATGCTTGATTGAGGGTCCCTGGGTTGTTGGGCCTCTCTCCAGCCAACCTCTGGTTCCATTGTCACTGAAAGTCTCCTCGAGGCCGCCGAGTCTCCCTCCTCCCCCTTCCCCTCACGCCTTTCTTTCTCACCTCATCAAGGCGTCTTTCTTTGTAGATTTGCCGCACAGTCCAGACTGCCAGCGTGTTTCTATTGTGATTACTCTCCGATCGTATGCGTGCTTGCTTGCTTGCTTGCTTTCTTGTTTGCGTGTACAACTGCTTCTTCCCCCTTCCACGCTCCCCCTCCCTCCCTTCCTCCCTTTCTCTCTGGTCGTCTTCTCCTTCTTCTAGCCCAATCGATCTCCACTTTGCCTGTGATTGCAACACTTCATTCACTTGTCATCCATTCACTCCATCCATCTCTTCAGCGTCTAGCCGAACACCGTATGTGCCTTTCCTTAAGAATATATGATGACGATGTTGATGTTGACGTTGATACAACGGAACACTCACGTTCTGTGTGCCCCTTTCTCTCCTCCTCTCCCACCTAATCCCTTCCTTCGCCACCACCACCACCACCTCCTCCTCCTCTTTCCCTCCCTTATTAGTATTCTTGGCTCGCCTCTTCTCCACTGCTGTGTCTCCTCCCTCTCTCTCTCTCTCTCTTAAGCCTTGAGACTAATAGAGCAAATAAAACTCCCTTATTTCTTTCCAGACACAAAAAAAACGTCTTTTTTTTGTCGTTGAATGGTAGCCGATTTGCGACTCGCAGGGCTCGGTTATGTCATTTTCATGGTTGAAGAGCTGACATTTCCAATTCCATTGCTTGAATAATTCCAAAGTTTGAAATCTTTCAGCATTCATTCTAAATTGAAGGTGTTTGATTGAATGGAAGGTCTCTTGCCGAAATTTTGACCGCTCTGCTTAAATAAGTCGTGGAATGCTTTCCACACTTGAAGCTGTTCTTGAGATGTAATCCAATGCGGTGCTGATCCTGTGGTAGTGGAGGTTCTGGATCGCCTTCTCCTAGTGCTTAACTCATCCTTTGTCATTGGTGTTGGATCCAGTGTTATTTTTTTTCTTTTTTGGACAGAGATTTCAAATCTCTGGTCTTGGAGCCTTTTCAATGAGGTTGTCGTGGGTAAGGATGTTGGATCCATCAATTATCTCATCATTGGAATTTCGCAGTCTGGAGTTCGTAAATCTTGTTTTAAGGTTTGACAACTTGTCAGAAGGTGATTTGACAATCATAGGCCTATAAATTCCTCGATGTGTGACCTCCGATTGCGTGGTGGTCGTGGCCCAAGCAACAGGAGAACTATGCGTTCCAGCTGCGTTGTACTTGTCAACTGGCTGAGTTCTGGACACATTCCACTCGCACATAGCCATGACGAATGGAAGTATTTGACTGGCCTTGACCTCTGTGTCATCAATGTGGTCTAATTTTGCCTCGTCAGGGAAGACGGACGTGATCGAGAGGGGGAGGTTCAGCGCGTTCTAGGAGCCGAGGCCAGAAATCGTGGAATTGTGGATCCTTTGTCATAGGACATGCAAACAATTCAAGATTTGATTACAAAACCACTGTTGGTAGATCTAGGTTGTCAGATCCTCATCCGTGGAACCTTTTCTGGCAGTTGAACCATCTTTTCGCCTTGCTGAGGTGTTGGAACTGCCTAGACGGGATTTATGGAAATGCGGTTGTCTTTTTTAGCCCTTAGCTCTACTTCATCGCTCCTTTGGGCAATCAGTCGGTCGGATAAAAGTCATTTTTTTCCTCATTTCCACACGACAGCGTGAGATTCCACACCTCACAGCACAAAATTTTCCCATGGGAAGATGTGCAGTCAAGGGGTGGGAGGGAGACAGACCCTTCCTCCTTCATATCCTCCATGCGCTTCCTCTGACAGACGGGTGGACTGGCACGCCGCCTTAGCGTCAGACAATCGCTTAATCATGTTTAGCGTGGAATTGATGGTTTGACTCTGTCTGTGTCGATTAAAATATTACTGGACGATTTGGAAGGTCAAAATTCTGGAACGTGGAACCTCTTCCAGCAGCGTAGCTATGCAGTCATGGAATTTTTCACAATTAAATCATTGAGTGATTGAAGTCCATGAGTGACGCCATCGTGTTGGTTTTCAGTCATTCACTTCTGAGCCGCGCAGGCGGTAGGGATTGGGGTAGAGTCCCTGCTGAAGGTCACGTCAGGCATTCGCCCGCCTTCTCGCCATGAGGAACACTTGTTCAACTCACCACTTTTAATATCCGGGTGCCTAGGTAATCCAACTAAATCAAATCATGTTTAGCCATTCTCATTGATGTGCCCTAATAATTTGTGCAAAAAAAAGGATTCCTTAAAAAATATCCACATGTAATCAAAGAGGGACATCGTTCTGATTGGTTCGAATTTGGCCAATAGAAGTTGTCGCACCGGCTCCATCAGCCAATCACAATGCAGCCATTCTGACTTGCATCAGCGAGAACTTTCTAGTGAAGTGCTTTGTTTACTAGAGATCTAGCGGCTGGCGTATCCTGTTAGCTAGACATAAAAAACCACTCGAGTTCATAAAGTGCGTCTAATTGAAGCAAAAAAAGCTAAGGAATGTATGATCTGATGAGTGAAGGAGTGATGATGTCACTTCGCCGTCACTAGGCTTTGCGTAACGTTTGTCGGTATTAGAAAAGGTTTTGAGCATTTTTTCTTGACTCTCGACTACAAATTATTGTTCCTTCGTACTTTGAATCATCTCGGTCCTCGCATTTTTTTCTATTTGAAGTGGCCTTGGTGATTCAAAATCATCTTGAGACCTAATTCGGTGTTATTTTTGGTGTGTGAAGAGCCTACTCTAGTGTGAGGTGGTAGGCGCCTGCGACATGAACACGGTTGTTGTTTATAGGTGCGTGTTCGCATTGTAACGGCTAGACTTGCGTCACTCTTTTGCAACGGCACTCTCTATTGTGTTCTCAACTCCGCTTCCATGGTTACGGATTTCAGCTTCTGGGCAAATGTGAACATTGTGTTCCCATAACGAACCACTCACGGCTAGGAGAGAGGACTTTCTCCTCCTCCTCCTCGTTGTCTTTGGGGCGGAAAGAATTATGTGATGCAAATGACACGTAGCGGCTGGATTAAGGTGTGTGAAGCAACCTCTGGGGTAATTGTTAGCGCAACTGACGCTGTTGAATCAATTTTGCTGACTTTTGCTGCACCAACTAAGATGGTGAAGTCGTGCCAGCTGCTGCTAAGCGAATGGATGGCACGCATATCAGAGAGTGATAAAAGGCCCCAAAGGGAGAAGTTCAAGTCGTTTTACGCCTCTGCCCTGTCAGACTGACTGATTGATGGGCCAACCATCCCACTTACCGACTTCTCTTCACAAGATCATGCTTGCTTTATGTCTATGCATGAGTATGTAGGCATTGTGACGTAACATACGGAGTTGTTCACGCCCAAAAATTTAAACCACCATTACGGCAGAATTTTGCCCACTCTTAGGCGGCACCTGTCACGGCTTCAAGGTGTGCAAGTCGGAATCTGCTGTTCCATAAACAACAGCCAGGGCTGGTCAACTGGCGTCACAGCAACGCGAGACTCCACATCTCGTATTTCTCGCCCTCAACCCCTCATTGCAATGCGTGTAGTGCGGGGGTAAGGCTTTGGGAGGTATGGCATTTCACCCGGGCTACAAGTGATTGGGTTGTCACACACCGCTTTGGCGTCAGACAATCACACGATCACACGTGATGCTAGAATAGGTAGGTAAGCGGGTGAAATGGAGGCGAGAACGCAAACGAAGACTACGGGTTTTGGGTGCCAGAGACAAGCCATTTTGCCTTATTAGAAGGAGACTGTCAGATAGCTTGTGCCTTGATAGTGGTGTTGCGCCGAGAAATGCGCCCATTCCAGAATCTTTCTCCAGATATTATTTGTAAGCAATCGGAGGGTATATTCGAACCCATCCTCGAAAACTTCTTTTCTGAAGTTTTATTGGACAATACTGTCGGGGAAGTTGATTGGTTGAGCAATCCTAACCAATCGCATTTCAAATTTGTTGAGAATAATTTTTCTCAGTTTTTTTTTTAATTATCGGGTTCTTTTTACGCCCCTGAGTAGCATGAACGCTCACTGCTCACAAAGCAAAGCTAGTACATATCCTGTCAGAAGATTTAGCTGCGTTGGCCTGACTACATCATAATATTCGTAAGCATTAGCCTTTATCTAAACGAAGGTGCTTGGAGCTGTGATTGATGTGTTTAACGCGTGTCTTGGCTAACTGCCATTGCTATGGAACTCTTGAACTGAAATTTTCCAGTAAATTTACCGGAGTTACTAAGTACCTATCCAAGGTATGTGAATTCGCATGCGTGAGAATAATGGTGCAATGTCTAACTTTAGAGCCGTAGTTTAATATACAACCGTATCTCAGTACCAAGAAGAACAGGACTTCGAAAATTAAAAACCCTGCTACAAGCACTTCTTATGCTTTTGGAAACAGCATTTGCTACTAAACTCGATTCTTCCTTCTGCTGGCAAACAAAGACCACTGGCAACGGAAAATTTTGCATGAGCTGATTGCGTTGGACACCATTCTCTTTTAAACAGCGAATTTATGCTGTATTAACTCGAATGCTATGAAATCTCGATGAAAATAAGCTTTCCGCTCGAGGAGGTTCCATCGAGCAGAAATTTGAAGAATGTGAAGGCCACGCACACGGAAACCAGAATTAATTGGAGATTTAAAGCGAAATTGAGGTCACTCCGATCCGTAAATATTATTAAGCCATTTATTATTTTCAGTAAAAGGATATCTGCTAAAATCATGGTTAAAATACTTGGAATAATTATTCCTTACTTCGCGTCTAAAGTTAATTAAGAAATACACAAAATCTATTTTATGTTTGCAACAGCGTAATTATCACAAGGAGTCAAAAGACACCTGAAATGAGGGAGCGGACTCAATAAAATATGCACTTATCAAGATGAGTAACACTTCAAACCACGGCTATACTCCTTGGTAAGCTGGAGAATTCTCGTTAGCACTTGCTCAGACTCATGGATCAGTTGATTTTGAGTTTGCAAAAAATAAAACGAATAGATGTGTGGTGCACTGATTTCTTTTGATAAAGGCACGGTCTCCCGACACTGAGCCAAACAATCTCTCAACGCATTGCAGAGTCTTCGTATAAGCAGATTTGCACAACTGCCATCGATGTGACATGCCCTGCTAAGAAGGGCTCTCGCTATCATCAACACAAAAGCGATTTGTATAACTCTATAATTGCAGAAGCTTACATTTTCAAAATACTGAATTTGTTTGCATTGGTCGGACTTTCTTCTAATTAAATTGCAGTGCTTGGCTTTGCCTTTAGCACTACCTAGTCTAGTTGAAACCCGTCATACGAACTAAACCCACCCACTTGCAAGAAGGGCTTAGCTTTTTCCATCAAAATATTTACCTTTTACTTTGAATTCCCCGACTTTAATTGAAATATGCATTCCCAGTCTCAAAAGTTTAATTGATGACTTAAGGAGAGGAAACTAGACAAGTGTTTAGGCCTCCACTCCTGTCTAGTACTGCTTCGATGGAATTTCGCTCCTCAGTAAATGGTCTTACTGGCTCAAAGCCAACTCAAAATCAAGGCGGACTAAATTCATTATAACGAATGCTACTTAAACAAACAAGTAGGTGAGAAGGACTGACAGCCGTGCGGTAAGTGGAATCACCATGCCGCCACCAAAAGGCGGGCTCACTACTTCCCTCCACTTCAAATAGGCACTTTGACCATGTTATTGAAGTTAATCCTCAGAAACTGTCCAATAACTCTCAAATTTGTATTAAAACAGACACAACTTCCCAGAAAACTGGCATTTAGTTGATTACCCTGGAAGGTGAGCCACATTACCAGATGTCAACACATCACATGAGTGTGATTTCGATGCGGATTACAAAGTTGAAGCAAGCCATCACTGTGACAGCTCACATATGTCGCACTTCGAGTCACAAAAAAAGGAAATTATTTTATCCACCCTCAGACCTAGTTAATCCTCTCGGCCCAGCAATAGCTTACCACCTCAACATCAGCCATCCATCCAGACCTAAGGATTGTCTGCTGAAGCATTTATTAATCAAAATGAGTATCTCTAGCACACGATAAGTGATTGGAAGGAGAATGAAAAGACAAGAGAAAAAAAACGCCACGAAATAGACGCAACAAAGCCAATGTGAGAGAGGGGACCAGCCTAGGAGGACCATCCACTAGAGCTGAAGGAGCTCAACGAGGACCAACTGCCCCAGCGGCCGAAACCACCGCCACCGTAGCAGGGACGGCCCCAGCCACCACCCCACCCACCGAGACCATAGCCGAGAGCACGACCAAGGCCACCAAACATCTTACCCGCCACGTAGCCTGTTGCTGCTCCAGCTGCAATACCTGGCAAGGGACAAGACAACGACCTTCCACTCCATTTCACCCTTGAAAAACCTCCACTTGACAGAGTGCGCAGAGACACTCACCCAGAGCAGCCTTCTTCCACTTCTTCTTCTTTGGCTTTCCATCCTTGTAGACAATGGTGTAGGGCTTGCCATTCTTGTCGTAGAAGACCTGCTGCTGCTGCTGCTGCTGTTGTTGTTGTTGTTGTTGTTGTGGTTGCTGAGGCGATGGATAGTAGTTGTAACTTGAACCAGCAACGGGTTGATTGCTGGTAGGATAGGCGCCGTAGGGTGCACCCGGTGGCGGTTGCATCGGTTGCGGTGCCGAATAGGGCGCGCCCATTGGCGCCCCCATTGGTGGTTGTACGTAAGGAGGGGGTTGAGTGGGCGCTGGATAGCCTGAAAGGCGAAGGGGTGTGCACAGTTCGCTGAGTGGAGAGATTCTAGGTGAATATTGGAGGAGTGAGCAGGAGGGGATGACTGGACGGGTGGGGTAATGCGTGTTCGAGTCTGGAAGGAGGTGGAGACTGAATGGATGGACGAGTCCAGCTAGAGAGAAGATTGGATACCATCACTGTGGACGACACAGATTAAAGAAATGATGTCCGAACTGGAAATGGATACATCTGTGGTGAATGCGATCGGAGAGGCGATGAGGTCGGGATGAATGAATCATGGAGGCATCGCGTGAACTTGGGTCAGAGAGGCATGGGCCCGAAAGGTAGAGACGGATCTGTCGTGTATGGATTTGGTGAAGATGGAACAATCTGAACTGGATGAATAAGTAGATCGGGAGTTGATGGACAAGGAGGAATGGATGAATGAGTGGGCAAGTCGAGGGTGAATCAATTGGAGAGGGGTGAACGAATTGAAGTCATGATGGACCATGGATGGCTGATGAATGGACCTAGGAATGGCGGATAGGACAAAGAGCAAACGATTTAATGGAATGGATCTAGAAAAGAAGTCCGAATCAGGAATATAATAGGGGTAAGGGACCAAGATGGATGAATTCTGAAGGAATAAAAGTCAGTTACAGACGAGTGGACAGATGTGGATTGATGGGTCAAAAGTGGAGGGAATGATGGATTAGGCAAAGTTGGATTCAAGAAAAATTCAAGGATTTGGAGTAAATGAACGGATGAGTGGAGAAAGCCGAAGGGATGAGTGGTGCCAGGAGAGATCGGCAATGAAGGGACGATGCTAGATCAATGCTGCAGAAACCCAAGAAGGAGAGAGGAAAACGAGAATGAACGTTTGGACTGGAGGTGAGTGGATGGATCTGAGACGGGTGGTTGGAAGGATCAGACAGATATCTGACACTGATTATAAAATGGATCCAGAATGTAGGAGCCACAAGGTGAGGAGGGAACACCACCAACGACAGACACACCCGGAATGGATTATTCCAACAGTCCTGGGAATAATGAATGCATCGGCATAACGTGAGTGAACGCACGGATGGAAAAATGGGTGGATCAGGAGGTGGTGGATGAAGTTGGAGAGAGGTGAACAGATCTCCTAGGACTTAGTAAACCCGGATAACTGAAGGGAAGGGTGGAGGAGGGGGTGATGAAACAATTTCCATACTTACAGACCGTTTGGAAAAGCTCCTCCAGAGAGCCATGGAGGAAGGCGTGGATAGGCGATGAAGAGGGCAATCAAATCCACCTCCTCCGTTGACTGTTCACGTGATCACATGCACCCACTTGTAGTGAATTCATGTGATCCACCATTTTCCATGTGTGAACTGCGCATGTGACCCTTCTACATGAAAATGAGTTACCCAACGACTAATAGCGAGGAAAGTTGTTACATGGAAACGGTTTTTAGCCTATGACTCTAGCGAACCCATTAAGTGTTCAGAGGAGCCGTATCTCCTCGTTCCGACTGACACCATTGCGAGCATAAGTGAGGTCATGCTTAGGGTCAAGTGTCTGGCCTTTCCCTTAATCGGCTGAACTTGGTTCTTGTAAGGGCTAAAATCGTATCCCATTGACAAAAAACTCCACCACCGGCGTGATAGGACAGCATCTCAGTAATCAACTGCCACAAGATGCTGAATACCTTCCAATGGTGGCAATTAAGCCTCAATTTCGTCTCCCAAAGTCTAGGGACTTGCTTCAGATCATCGTAGAACACTTCTGAGAGGTACTAGCTAGCACCTCTGCCTACATGCCAAGCTAATCACGAGGTTTAATGACTAAGCAGTCACCTGAAATAATCACCGTCCCCGATGCCACCATGGAGGACCATCGTCCAAGCGGATAGTTACAGTGCTTATATGAAGTAACGAGAGGAAGGACCTTCCTATCACCACATCATAAAAGATTGTCACCGAAGTTGTTTTCAGCTCTTGCCCAAGTGGTCCAAGGAACGATGAAGGGGATGCATGTGCAGGAGGATAGAAATTAGCGGTAACACGAGGCAACTTCACCCCTTTGGATAAGCACATTACTTGATTAGCCTTGACGTTGCAGTGTGCATTGATACATTTAAAATACACCAGCATGTGATGCTGGACGGTTAGAATGGACTGAACGAGATCGTGACGTCCTCAAATGGTCAGGCGCGCAAATAAAAAAAAACTTCTGGGTCATCAAAACAGAAACACTTTCTGGGGTTACAAACATCTCCGGGACATTGGAGTAGAATCTCTGATCGCAAGCATAGGAGTGTAGGTTTCACGAATCACCCAACCACTGCATGAAATGGATTTCCTTAGCTTGTGCAAGCATTCTGAGGTCTTTTGATTCAGCAATATATTCTAAACGCCAATTGCATCACCTGAAGGCTATGCATGATACCAAGTGGGGTCGTAGGAGGGTATTACACTGACCCAGCTAAAAGAATCTTCTGCAATAATCATCCGCCTCCGTAGGCGTTCCAGAAGAACCACAGCCGTGTTTTGCAATGCAATCTCTCGTCTCGATTACCAGACAGCTTCAGGGCTGTCCTACAACTAAGTCGGTAGAAAAGCGTCAAACCATGCCACAATTTCATAACACCGTGATGACTGTTTGCCCACTTTATGCGTGGGCGATTACAGTGCACCTCCCAACGCCAATAAATGGAGGAGAGAGAGATCGATGGATAGATAGAGAGACGGCCGATGACGACGCTTGACACGTGACGAGTGCGCTAAACAACGTCAAAAGTGGGCGTAAAATTGCACAGATAATTACTATGCCAGCGTTATTAGCTGCGCTGACAGTTCTACACTACCCTTACACACCAAAACAGTTTACTAGCACGCCCTAGAGCACCGGTATAGAAATGTTAGCGTCAAATGATTTAACTGTACGTGACAGACAAGCTAACCGGCAAGCATTTATAAGTCAACAACAAAGAAGTGAAAAAGAGGATGGCCAAGAATCACTGTAACGCATGCTAACGGAAAAAATAGAACGCGATGATATTGGTATCAAGAGGAAACGCGGATAACTAGCCACTTTACTGACAGAAGAAGCTGGCTGCCCGAAGATAAAATATGTGTAAACCTGGTAGATGAGAAGGGAATGGCAAAAAAGTCGGCAACATTTTAACTCACTAGTAGCGCCAGAAGGTAGCGGAGGAGGCGCCATTGCTGGCTGAGGTGGGTAAGCTCCAAAAGGAGGTGCGTAGGACTGATAGGGCCCAGACTGAACCGGGACAGTTTGCTGTGGAGCTATTGCGGGGTTCGCTCCCATATTGCCAAATAACTAAAAATAAATAAGCATAAAAGAGGACCAATCTAGCTTACCAAACGGTTCACTGAGTCCATCCATGAACTAAAAAGCGGTGAAAGCAGCGTAAGGACAACTAAGCCACCAATGAGTCTACAAGTCTATTTCACTTGATGTGGTAGTGACATTAGTGTTTAAAATATTTACAAGCGCAACCTTGTACAACTCATAATTCCTAAAAAAATCATAGTCTTACGCCATTTCTGCTTGACTTGAGCATCTAAAAAATGTGACGGCTGTTCCTTGATGGGCCTCATGAGGAACACCAAAGGATCGCTCAATGTCGGATTCAGAAAAGACAGACGGTTTGCAAGGAACCTGATGCAAAACAGGCCCAAATGCTAAAAACGATGAAACGGCCTAAATGAATTAGATTTTCATTTTAAATAGACGAACCCTTATATCGATACTTCGTTTAGGAGAGGATGAGCTCCTAGAATCAAACCACTGGAAAAAGCCATTGCTGAGAAGCTTTGCGTAGGCAGGATGGAATGACTTTTTCCCATCAGACCACTTCTCAAGAGAACCTTCCTTAAGCACTGAAGACATTATCCAGAAAATATAAACAAATAAGCCCCACCGCCACCATTTAAGTATTTTGCCATTTCAGTAGACATGTAAAACAAATGTGTGCCGATTTGCTGGAAAATACATTGCGTTGAGTTCCGTAGGTATAAGAATTATAGAAATTTTTAATCTTTTTTAAAAATTAAGAGCTGATGGAATATATTTGGCATGTAAGGTGATATGTATGTTCCTTATTGCATAAAATATATAAAAGGGATAAATGGTGGATAACCTTGAGAAAGTACAAGTGGATTTCATCGAATTTAATTAAGTTTAGGCCGTGAGCAGATTTTACGTTGATAGTTTATCATTCACGAGCTTGTTTTGAGCTTTTCTACCATTTCGGCAGCATCAAAACAGACGCAAAATTGACTCTTGCAATCGATACGGTAATTGCGAACACATACACGATACTTTTACAAGAATATTAGGCGTATGCTAGTCTATCATCTACGAGAGCCGTTCGTTTTTGTTAACAGTTCAACATTTCAAGAACTTAACAAACTCTTTATAGAAATTTTTCACCCTTTCGCCTATCCAATTACAATTTTCAAGGTAATTTCTAAAATAAATGTATGCTAGTTCTTGCGTCAGTTTATATTTTGCATTGGCACTTTGTACAGGAACAGGAGCTGTTCAGTTCTCCGTCTGAGCATTCCCTTAGCGTACTGTCTGCAGTTGCGCTCATCACCTCGTTTGGTCGGCTTAGGTAGCTGCTTCGTGGCGCCTTCCCCAATAACTTTTCACTCGCCTTCGTCTCTCTCACCCGTTTCGTTGCAAACGCAGAATCTGTGGTTATTTGGTCCAAAGTCTCTGATGCTGTTAGTGACATCCGAGATAGTCTAGACCTTCGATCCACCTCAATAGTCACTTCGCACGTCTCCATGTCCCCTTCCACATCGACATCTTCCACTGTCACCACCGTGGTGCAACTGGAGTCATCACCACAAGCTCTATTTCGCATTCGCTTTGCTTTCGACAGTTTGTAGTCCACCATGACCTCCTCGTATTTGCCCACAGTTTGAATTTCCACATCTCTTAAACTCGTGATCTCATCCTCCTGAACCTGTGTGCCACTGTTGAACATCATCCGCTTTATCTCGCACACCATCTTCGGTAAACATCCAGCCTTCTGTCGACAGAGGTACCAACGACCTCGTGTGTACACCAGAAACGTCGCTGTTTGTTGCGCCTTGGTGTAGGTTCGACACAGCTCCAGGCTTGCCGAATGTGACCTAACGATGCATACACCCACTCTCTCATGTCGATTAGCGTCAACAAATTCACACGATCTAATCATTTTCGCGTCCCCAAAGCCCTGCTGATTGGCTATTGAAAGAGAGGAAGACAATGAGAGGTATTCCGGAATGGGTGGTAAAGTAGGTGTCACCTGTGTGGAGGCATTATGCAATGATCGAGGTTTGGAGGGCCTACCGCATTGGAGGAAGCCGTCAAGCACTTGACGTTGCGTTACATCATGTCCACCAAGTGTGTAGAACTTGGCTGAGAACCAACCCGGTTGAAAGGGGTCCACAGAGAGGGTGAACATTACCCCGTGGCTGGTAATCACGTGATTTTGAAGGTTGTTGACATGAGGCAGGCGCTTTGGATGTCAGGCGGCCTCTACGTCACATGATCGTTTCTTTACTTTTCTTTCATAAGAACATTTTTACTCCTAGCTAATTTGACTGTAGGGTAAGGAAACTCTGCATCCATTCATCCATCCCTTCACCCCTGTAGGAACTACCAATTAATTCAGTTATTTACCTGTCTCTTAAAACCGAAACAAAATCATTGAAAAAGTTAACTCACCCCAAGCCATTGCCTTTGTCGCACCTCTGTGACGTGAAAGCCCAGTGCCCCTTGCCTCGCCCCCCTAGTGGGGACCCTAACCCCCACCCCGTTGCACACCACTTCAAGTCGCGCGCCCGATTTCGAATTCCGCGCCTCCTGTAGCAGCGTATCGATTTGTCTCTCGTCCACCTCGTGAGGACATTAATAGGGAAGAGGAGGGAAAAAAAAAAAAAGGGGGAAAGAGAATGACCACTACTGAGTACACAACTTGCTGTTTTCCTGCGGCTCGTTCGCCTGTCGACTACTGCTTCAAACCGTGTATTCGCCCTAACTGGTGCTCGAAACCGGGATTCTGGGATCCCCACGCCGTGACGGAGGTAAATGAGCCTTCCTATGAGCTAACTTCGTGAAATACATAGATTTGTCTGCCTATTTTGGCGAGATCAGTGTACTCCGCCACAAGGACGATGCACCTGGAGAAGGCGACTTTCGATGATCCGTGTGGCCGAAGAATGCCCGATGCGGATATTTGCCGAGGCATTACGATGTATACAGAGCCTTGGCATAGGGAGGACTGTGTTGAACGGGGTGAGTATAAAATCTACCTTAAATTTGCCTATTTATCCATCCCCTCATCCACCGTGCAGGAATCCACCTCTCCTTCTCTCAACTCCCTGCCACCGGATTCATCCATCGTTTTCATGAACTTTACAGCTGTTCAACGCTATATATGCTTCCCCTGCAAGATGGAACTCATTGAATGCATCGACTTGAGGCCAGAACGAGCTCTGGCTGTGCTTCTCTCCTACCTCAAACATCGTGGTCCCTTTCTTGTTTGGATTTATCGTGGAAAAGAAACTGCATACAACATTGGAAGGTAGGTTTTGTCATCCCTGAAACTCGAGTGACGTCTTCTTATTCATGTAGACATCTGCCAAGAACGGTTATTCAATTCCTGACTCACCTTCCAGAGGTTGAAATGAGTGCAGCGGTTGCAATTGGACGATACCTGAGTCACCTTCTACGCATTGCCTATGGACATCAAATGATGAATATGCGGAGGACCCTAGCCACGGTGTGGGGTCCCATCTTTCTCAAGGTTGAGCCGGCAACCGATATAAAACCACCTATTTATTTGACTGAATGTGAAAAATTTGACGCGGCTATTGAGGTGAGTTTTAGATCGTACAAAAACCCCTTTAGATCTTCTCTCGAATGCTAGAAACTGTCCCGTGGCACACAGTGACACCCTTTCAAAAGGTCACACTTTCTATGACCCCTACCAATCCTTGCAGCTACTTGACCACTAACAACATTCGTAATGACTGCGTCCAAGAGCTTATGAAGGAGCATCCCCACGCTAAAGGTGCTCTAGCTGACATTCTTCTCTGTGAAGCCATGGAAGAAGCCAAACAAGTTGAGGAGACAAAGGAGAAGGCGAAGATATGTGGAACTGAGGTTGAGAAAGACTTGGGTTGTGTCACAAATGATGTCTGTGTTCATTTCGAGGCTCCAGTGAGTCGCTGTCCACCAGACACATGCGATTTGACCTATGGGGCGAGGACTAAACTTCCGCAGCAGGACAAGACTTCGTAGGGAGGCAACGAAAAGCGGATGCACTTTTTCTTAAGGAATTTAATATAGCCTTGCGATAGCGTTAATGCTGTCTGCTGTTTTCATTGGGCGCGGAAAATAAGCCAATCAGCAATATAGATAATGCTGACTAGTGTTTTTATTGGATAAAAAGCAAAAGCCAATCGTTGGTCACTTGCTGTGAGCCAATAAGACTGCAGAACATGGGTGTTAGGGCCAGCTCGAAATAGATGCCTTCTTTGAAACGATTCACTGGAAAACCTTTAAAACCAGCTTTTTAGTTATTTGTAGATGGCGATACTTTTGTAGTTGAAGACCTACTCTTCCATATACTTTCAGCTAAGACTTCGTTATGGAATGGGTGTGAAGCCTCCGGCGAATACAAGAGTCAGTAGAGGTTTCGACTACGAGTGTTTATGAGAGTAACAAACAAGTGACACAGACAGTAAGAACCCCAGTTCTATCTAAACAACTAACATTTCATACCGACCCAAAAAATAAGTCGTCAGTAATCAAACGCCTATATTTTTGGCTCCTCAATTGGTAACAAAAGATTGTGAGTGAATGGTGCGCTCATTCTACTGTAGAAGGCTCTTCACTGACATCTGCCTCTAACTGCTCCACACTGTCATCCATCAACGTGGGATCCTCTTCTAATGAGTCATTCTGAATAGTCGGTTCTTTGTGTTCATCGCCTTCTTCAATCATTCTCTTACCATCCAACGAATCGGGCATTTCTTCAAGTGGAGCTTCTTCTACTTCACTATGTGCATTGTTAACAGCTTGAGGATTGGCATCATCAGGGGTAACAACATTAACGAGATTTTCTGTACAAGCGGAGTCACCTTCATTAACATTTTTAACTTGAACATCTTCGTGTGACTTCTTTTCACTACTACTTGAGGCTTTCCTCTGGCTTGGGCTCGGCGCTTTAAAAAAAATTAAGCAAATGAAGTACCACTGGGTTTTGATAAAAAAATATAACCAACAAATCAACACAACTCGACCACTTACAAAACTTTGTCCCCGGATTGTACTACAATAAGCATTTTATTTAAATAGCCAAAAAATCTGGGTGGTAACTGTATACAATGACTTACTTTCGCTAACGTCCAGCTCAGTAGCAGGTTCTTCAATTCTCACCAATTCAATGGCTCTAGCACGCCAACGAGAGACGGTAAAGCTTTCATCGTCCCCTTGTCTTCTCTCCTCCGGTTCGCCAGGAAAAAGTAAGTACTCGCCCGTCTGTTGGCAGTTCAGCTTGTCGAATACGTATTTACCCTCTCCAAAAAGCTGTCAAGGAGTTAGAGCATTTTACAATGTTCAGTTTACAATTAAAAAACACATGAGGAGAGAGGAACTTACATGTCCCTTTCTCCATGTTCCAAGAAATCGATACTTCGGGTTAATAACCTCCCCTGAACCGTCCATTAATCCATCTCGCCACACCCCAACAAATTTGCAGCCAGATTCCGCAAAAGTGTAGGTCCCTTTGCCGTGGCGAACGTGATCACGCCACTCTCCTTCATATGTATCCCCGTTTATGTAGTAGTAAGTTCCATAACCATTCCTTTTATCATCCGCCCAATAACCCTCATAACGAGAACCATCAGGATAATAGAATGTCCCTTGACCATGTTTGCGATTATCCAAATATTCACCCAAATAGCGAGCTCCATTCTTAAACCTTTTGTGGTATAATGTGTAGACTCATACTCACAAATAATAGCCTTTACCGTTTCTTAGCCCATTTTCGTACATGCCCTCATAAGTATCGTGGTTAGGAAGAATGGTCTTCCCAAAACCATGACGTTCCCCTTTCTCATTTCTACCTCCTTCATAAACTCCTAAGTAAATTTCATCTTCTCCTTCCTCAACATCATCTTCTGACATATTCGCTTATCAGAAATTTAAACCACGAATATCAAATTGTAGAACGGCAACTAAAGTTATAGATACGCAAAAAATTGATTAGTTTAAACAATGCGTCCAATAACTTTTAAGCACGCCTGATTGTGAGCATTATTCTTACAATAATTCGTCTGTTATTTCTTTAGTGTCTTAATCTGGTAGTTAAGATAAATCAGGTTGATCATGAAACCAATCGGAACAGTCTAACCCAAATTTTATGGCCCATTATTTGCTACATCGATTTTTTACAACTCGATTCGGTACTTTACAAAGTAATACTTAGCGAAAACATTCTTAGGTAGCAACTGCTACTATATCGCAAAGGGAAATTACTTTAGCTTTGCTTTTAAACGGACCCGACGTTTCTTCCAGCCCTGACGTCGGAGCATTTCATGGAGTAAAGGCACTTCATAATAAACAGAACAAATGCAATTATATATGGTATGGATTTAAAAGAAATTAGACTTTATCGTCTCCTTGAGGCCAATGTCATTCAGCCAGTAGCGGATTTGGTGTAATCCAACCCTCGTGCAATCTGAAGGGTCGCTTCAGTCAAGAACGTACTACAATATGCCTTAGTACCTCCATGCCTCTGACACTTTGCTAAGCAACAAATGCATTTGAGTCTCCGCAACTTACAGTTTTACTCTGAAACATGGCCTTTGTACCAAGCTGCCAGCTCCTCTGCAATACTTGTACTTGGCATGACTTCTGCAGAGTCTCTAGACGCAGTTAGTGTGTCTAGTAGGTCGACCAAGCTATTCGCAAAAGTGTTTCTGTTCAATTAACGCTTTGATATCAACAACTTGCAGAAAATGACATCAACTTTCGTGACATCCCACGCTTTGGCCTTGCAGACGTGGGAACATGCTAGCGCAATCATAAAATCCAAAAAATCTTTTCTGTAAACATAAATGGAAAACATGCACATTCTGACGAAGAAATAATTGTGTCACTATTAAAGATTAGATCTAATGGCAACGGCGACAGCTTGACAACGGGAGAAGTCAACTGTTAGCTGCCGTTTAAAGGGGCAAAATGAGACAAATAAGATCTGAAGTTTCAAAATACTTCCTCCTTTGAGTATATTGTTATTGTCTTGATTGACAAGAGGTAGGATCTACTTTTACTTATTCAAAATATATCTAGACCGCATGGAGCCACAGGGGATTGAACACCACCGGTAAAATATTCGCTTCCTGGACCAGTGAAACCAGCCAAAAATCTAAATTTTGAATTGCAATTCTGATGTAAGTCTAATCTTTCCCTCCTGCGCCTTCCCCATACTGTCTGGTAGGCAATGGCCTCGAGAAAGATTAATTAATTTAAGGGCAAATTGAGAGGCTTCAAGGGGGTCTCAAATGAGTGATGTGTTCAGTGCTTTCCCCTTCCACCTCTACCGTCAGATGCTTAAAATGAGCGCAGTGTTAAAGTAAGGAAATTTTATTGCATATGTATCATAAAATTGGGAACAGAGGATTGCGGTTACGTGGGTTGGGAGTTGGCTTTCGTCTCAGAGACCACCTCGCGATTAAAGGGTCTCTATTTAAACAAACGCGCACTACCTTCTCATCTCCTCTTCGTTTTGGTCACCGCCCTTGGTGCTTCTACCATGAGAGGTGGCTAAAACCGCCCAGTTCCGGTGGTTCTCTTTCTTCCCTTGCTGTAACCAACCGGAGGTGCACTTTTGGCTGGAAGCATTCAAAAAATCGCAAAAATGCTCTCTCCGCAAATGGAAGAAATGCAACTTTGAGGCGATGCTCTCGAAGCTGCCTTAGTTTCGTGTCTTTCACATGACTTCTAGTGAGAAATGTGACTAGCCTAGCTGTCAAAATTCGATGGGTGGCTTGAAGCCCTGTCTTTGTGAGTCACCCACATACTGCTTTGAAACTTGTCAGATTCCCTGTAAAGAAGTAAAGGAGGTTTAATTTTGCAATCAAGCTTAAGACTCCGCAGAAGGCTTCACGGAGGAGTTGATGCCGGAACATGAGACTTTATTCCATTTTGTGGTCAAGGTGACCCTTCCAGAGGCGAGAGGGTGGATTCGCAAGCTCCTTGCCTCACTCGAGAGGAATTGGCCGAAAGCCCCAAGAGAGGAAAACTTTTTAAAGGATATTGGGAAATAAGGAACCACTTTTACTAGCTGTAGACACGCAAATCTCCTTGCATTGTGGAGCCAAGAGGTAAAGCGCTGGACTGAAGTGGCTTATTGGAATGGAGAGGAAGTTTTGTACGAGTTCCACGTCCATCCCCGTGCGGGTGGGAGTGTCGAGAGGCGCCTAGCATAATCCTGAGGCCGGGCAGCGCAGCAGAAGTACATACGTAAATAAAACGAAGGAGCTAATAAATAATTTAAGCATTACAGAACCTCCAATTTCACTTATGAGGATCGACCTCATCCCTCCCACGTCGACCATTAAAATGTCACCGGTGCTGAAGACAAACATCTACCAACTAAACATGGAGATACCTCGCTGCAAGGTCAATAAATCGCCTTGACAACTCCACTGGATCTGAAGCTCCATCCTGGCTTGGCATAGTGAAGAAGGGAGAAGGAAGTAGGCACCTTGAGTCCTTTCGGAGGTCGAGTGAGGTTATAATGCCCCGGCAGAAGATGTACTGCCGACGTTGGAAAGAGACCAGAAGCTACTGGCATGACCCCGAGTCCAATATAGTCGCGCAGCCTCATGTGGTAGACGATGCAAACGTCATCCGTGGCACTCCTCTTCACCGACCTCCCATGTCACTCATCACTATGTCGTCGGTGCTACCGTCCCATCCATCCAATCTCCAGGCGATTGAGGAGGTGATTGGCAGCGACCTCACTGATCCATCCTACCAACTCTACTGGATCCACACCTCTGTCCTGGTAATGAACGGCAATGGTGGACTGAGGAATGTGCTAACCACCCTGTGCGTCCATCGCTAGTGATGAGAACACTGACCGAAACGTGGAGGCATTCGATGAAGGATGAAGGCTAGCATGACTCCATGGAAATGAGGTTCCGCATCTCTCCCTCCTCGCCACTCGGTCCCCAACTCAGTTCTGACTAGCCATGCATTTATCCGGGTTTTATCCAGTGAGTAGAGATGTGGAAGTGGAGGAGGAGGAGGAGGAGGAGGAGGAGGCGTCGCGTGTTCACTTCATTGACATCTCCATGCAGGCATCGTCGACAGTTCCGCGTTGACCTTTCCCAGATGGTTCACAGCTAGCGTCGCTTTCGTTGTGGATGGTGATTCCTTCACACCATGGATCTGGAACAGTTGGCGAAGGTGGACGTTATTTTCTGTCCTTCTATTGCGGGCCATCGCAGCTCCTCCCCCATCTCCCGCGATGCTCCTCTTCCTCCTCGCTAAGGTTTCGCATTTAGTAGCGGAAGTCGAGGCAGTTGGTTCATAGAATCGATTCCGCTTTCCACCTCATCCAAAGTCTTCCCTGAAATCTAGCGGCATCACAATTCTGGGAGATGAAGTGTACTGTTGTAGTGTCGAACGGATTGGAATAACAAAAATCAAAGCATAATTTATTTCCAGCATCACCAACGCACAGAAGGAATGAACTGCTAGAGGTACGGCTTCCAAGCCTTTCGCTACGAAGCTCTGCTGAAAGAGACTACTGCAAGATCTAGAAGTGATCTTCACGTAACAAAGGGAGCAATCTCAGTGGAAGGCGTTGCATCTCCCATCTCCACCAATCCACACCAGCTTTGGAAGTAGACTAAATGGAAGGCGATTGAAGCTTGCCATCTTATTTGGACCACCTCGAAGTGTTGACTGTCCTTGTTAAGAAGCCTTTCCTCCTTTTTTTCTGAATAAATTGATATTATTTGCATTTCGGACAATCGTAAGCTATTTGGCCATGACTGGAGAGGAACAACGGCGACCTAATATCTAGAGAGGCGTGTAGGCGTCTGGAGGAACCCTCCATCAACTTCCACAATGCTGTCCACGCCATTCATTTCCCTACGACAAGAGATTCGGTGATAATGGGAACGTCTGAGGTTCACTCTAACACTTCTAAGAATTGGAATTGTGGAAATCTCGCCTTGTTTTCGTCCATTTTTAGAACAACTGCTTGAATGGTCTTGAAAAGGGTAAACAGGTCGAGTTTTGTTGTGTCTAAGGAGAAGCACCCTCATTTGAGGGAAAAATACCTCCGCCTTCCACCTTTTGCCCGACCGAACCGCTTTAGACCGTCAGTAAGAGTTTGCACGCCTTCCAGGCAGCACGGCTTCTGGACCATGCCAGCAGACCGTCAAGGCCTTCCACACCTCTGTACGAGGATCTTAACCCCTTGAAATTTGCTCATGAATTGCCCAGAGGCTCCTTTTCCTACTCCTACTCCTCCTCCTCCTCCTTCGTTCATGCACCTTATAATTACGAACAAGATGGTTCACAGCGCCTTAGAAGCGTTGAAGGAGATGCCATTAAGCGTGGAGACGTGGCTAAGACGCCGACACTCGGCAAATCTAGCCTTATCAACAGGTCGCGCTCCAACCACAACTAGTAGTGTAGTGGAGAAGGATATTGACTAATTGAGCAGATGGACGGATGGATGGATGGATGGATGGATACGGGATGGAAGGATGGACGAACACAGAATAGATGGCTGGGAATGGGATGGGAGGATAGATACTGGATCTCAACTCAGCGTTCCACAGCTGACAAGACAATACAAGACGAGGCCCAAGTCGTTGATAAATAAAATACACTTTTATTACACCACACGCGCATATTCAACCTCCAATGAAGGTCTTCATACAACTCATGCGTGGTTAATTGGATGAGTAAATTGACTAGGGAAGGGGAATCACACAAGGAAGGAGAGGGAGAGAAAATGGAAATTCTTCAAGTAATGGCAACCGTCTCCGTGTCTTTTTTCATTGTAGAAGGGGACTCGTCAATATCGGAAGACGATGCTGCTAGAGGTGGCTGCATTGCCGACGATAACGGAACTCGTGGCTGTTCCTCCATCTCCTCCTCCTCTTCCTCCTCCTTCACCGGTTCCAGTGCAGGCTCTTCAGCTACCAAAGATGTCTTCACCTGTGAGTGAGAGGAAAATGGAAGCTTTGGAGGATGTAATGGATCGTGATAGCATAGCTCTCTACTTCAAGGTCGTCCATATCTTTTCCAGTCTGGATTCTAAGCTTTGATGCAGATAGATTAAAATTACTAACTTTTGAAAGTTCAAATCATCAGATAGACATCAATACAGATCCACTTCCAAATCGTCAAAGTGCAAGTCGAATCACGCACCTCGGCCGCCGCGCTGGCAGGAACTGTTGTCACAATTGGAGCACCGCCAGGAGCGCTCCATGTTAATCCTGATTCCGATGTTGCCTGCGTCTGTGGTGATTGAGGCTGAATTGTCGATCTTGAGGGCAGAGTTCCTATCGGTACGCCTGCTGTGGTTATCACTTCTCCTCTGTCCTCGTCGGAGAGCACATCCACAACTCCACCGCCTCCACCATCCACCACAACACCACCAAGGGTGGAATCAATATCTGGACCTCCAAGATCCACAGGAGCTTGCATCTGTGGTTGGGCTTCCGTCTCAGTTGACGTAATGAATAAGCTGGAAGGCAGTGGAGCCGGGGAAAGAATTGTTGAAGGATCTGGAATAGTCGGCTGAGGAGGTGGAGGTGGTAGAGAGGGTTCAACACTTTCCATAATCGTCGCAGTTACACCTCCAGGAGACATAGCCTCGCCAACATAGCTTGCAATCCCGGAATCGAAATGCGGTTGAAGTGTTGAAGGTGGTGATTGGGGTTGTTGCAGTTGTGGCGGTGCTGGTGACTGCACGAGATTTACTGCGGATTCAGAGGTGCTTCCTGTACCAGGCTCAATGACAGGAGGGGGTGGAGGGAGAGAAGCAGCAGCCCCAATAACAGCCGATCCATCTTCTCCTCCTCCTACTCCACCTTCGCCGTATTCAAAGTAATCATCCACGTAGATACCACCACCAGCGCCAACAACTCCGGGTCCCGGTGTGACGTAGGTTGCTGAGATGACCTCACGTGTTGCCAAACAACGCAAAGGACTGGCAAAAAGTGCGGCAAGAAGGAAACTACCACTGGCAAAGTAGAAACAGACTTCTGCGGCGTAGACAAGAGGAGTGTTTGGATTGACCCATGGAATGAAATCGGGTGCTTTTGAGGCTAAAGTGTCGAACAGATGACCTGTGGAAGGAGGACAAGAGCTTACTAACTTGACCTATCATCTACTTTTCATTGTTGTTGAGGGAACGTACCACCGATAATTGCACCAGCGATACTAGCAACGCCTTGAATGACAAGCATGTGACCAAAGGCATTGGTGAGTTTGTCTAATCCGAAGAGCTCCACCACAAGGATGCTTTTGAGGGAGACCACCACGGCTGCAGGATGAAAGGAGGTCGAGAGAGAGAGAGAGAGAGAGAGAGAGAGAGAGAGAGAGAGAGAGGAAATGAAGAAGCCGTTAATCATGAAGCCAGACGTGGAACGATGGAAGTGAATACAAGGTGGAAAGGATTAGCGATGGATGGAAGATGATGTGGTATGGAATCAGAGACGATAAAACCGTGGGATCCGACAGGTGAGTGAGTGGCGATAGATGCACGAAGAGGTGGAGTAGAGACGAGAGGTAGGAGGGAGGAGGGAAGAAATGCAGACGCACCGGAGAAGAGACCGAAGAGACAGCCGACACAGACGAGGAGGTTGTAGCTGCGTCCCACTAGCGGTGCCAATCCACACGCCACTGCAGCCAGGAAGAGGGAGGCCACATTCACACGCAGACAGTCCGCCCACTTGTAGTGACTAGACCAGGCTGATGGATGAGATCGGAAAGTGAGATGGCAGAAACAGTGCTAGACACGATCGGACAGTCAGACAGACTAGGTGGATGTGTGAAGAAGTTCTGACAAGCGGACTAATAGATTGCCCACCCAGCATGTCACAACATCTAGGTAAGGATCAAACAACTGCCCTTCACCTAGAGCGTGTCAACTAGGTCATACGGTCTACCAGGACAGTGCTTGTTACACCAGCTGAAAGCAACTTTTTTTGTATTTTTTAATTCAATCGTTATTTATGGCAGTAAAAGAGCCTCCTTCCTAGAATTGTAACGTCTTTTGACTTTAGGAGAGACTTGGGATACTGCATTGATGGCGGTGGAAAGCGGAACCGATTCTATGGGCTAACTGCCTCGACTTCCGCTAAACCTTGGCAAGGAGGAAGAAAGACATCGCTGGAGATGGGGGAGAAGCTGTGACGACCGATAATAGAAGGCCTGAAAATGTGATCCACCTTCGGCAATTGTCCCAGATCCATGGTGTGAAGGAATCACCATCCACAACGAAAGCAACGCTAGCTGTGAACCATCTGGGAAAGATCAACGTGGGACTGTCTACGATGTCTGCATGGAGATGTCAATGAAGTGAACACGCAATGCCTCCTCCTTCTCCTCCTCCACATCCACCTCTCTACTCCCTGGATAAAACCCGGATAAATGCATGGCTAGTCAGAACTGAGTTGGGGATCGAGTGGCGAGGAGGGAGAGATGCGGAACCTCATTTCCATGGAGTCATGCTAGCCTTCATCCTTCATCGAATGACTCCACGTTTCGGTCAGTGTTCTCACCACTAGCGATGGACGCACAGGGTGGTTAGAACATTCCTCAGTCCACCATTACCACTCATTACCGGGACAGAGGTGCGGATCCAGTAGAGTTGGTAGGATGGATCAGTGAGGTCGCTGCCAAGCACCTCCTCAGTCGCGTGGAGATTGGATGGCTGGGACAGCAACACCGACGACATAGTGATGAGTGACATGGGAGGTTGGTGAAGAGGAGTGCCACGGATGACGTTTGCATCGTCTACCACATGAGGCTGCGCGACTATATTGGACTCGGGGTCATGCCAGTAGCTTCTGGTCTCTTTCCAACGTCGGCAGTACATCTTCTGCCTGGGCACTATGACTTCACTCGACCTCTGAAAAGACTTGGGACGCCTACTGCCTTTCTTCCCTGCCACACTGTCTCTCCAACACTCCGACATCACCACTTTTGTCATGAAGGACCTGGAATCTCTCCACTTTTCTGTGCTGTCCGCCCCTCATTTTCCAAAACCTGTTGGCCGTCCCATGAAAGGAAGGATTAATCCCCTTTCTGGAATCAAGGCGAAGATGCTTATCAATCTCATCCGCCTCAGAAATGACAGGAGCCCAAATTCCTGAACCACTGAGAACAAGTTATCAATCAAAAGTAACGAATCGTGGATCTAGAAGTTAGCAATGGCCAACTCGTTGGGTGACATTTCCACCAGCTAAGACATTATCCAACGCTGGATTCAATGATTCCAAGTTCCAACTCTCATAAGATCGGTAAAAACCACTCCCGTGACAGTACCTCCTCGTCCTACCCTCCCCAAATTTCAGCTTCAAAACTTTTTAGCAAGGCAGGTTGGATTGCACGGTTTTAAAAGACCTTCTGCAAGCACAAAGCCCTTCAAAGTTGGATGAAATGAAGGTGAGAGAGTTCGATACCACTCCACGGAGGGCACTGAGAGGAAGCGTACAAACCGCCGAGGAGACAGAGACATTGTCAGTCATTCACAGTGTAGTGACAGTCGTTGCCTGCCAATCTTAAACTCAATTTCTCGTTGCAGGAGCTGATACGTATCGCAGCGTTTTGTACATTCATAAAAACCTGATTTTCAAAAACCAAATCACAAATTGGAGGTTGGGAAGGAAAACAATGCCCTTACAGAGTCAAAACAAACCCTGGAATATGGCAACATGTCCATTGAGAGGCGAAACCAAAGATGAATGACTGATAAGACGACTGAAAGGGAATGCCATTGGTTGAGCAAGGAAAATAACAAAAAGAGCTTTCCTTATTAATAAGGCCATTGTCAAGAAGGCACAGGGCAGGTAGAAGTGGCCATGGAGTCATGCAGGGCCAAGAAATGCCACCTTTCCATCCCAGCCAAGATGCAGATCTTCTCATGGAAAAGTGGCGCTGTATGCAAAGACACAAGGACTTTAATTTTCCTTTCAGATAAAGGGAAAACCACAACCTTTTTGAGACGCTTACAAACCCGGGAAGTAGTCTGATGCCTTACTCACTCCCTTCCACCTGATTGGCCCACACCAGGCGGAAGTTGCAAATACCTACACACATGACTCACACCCGGTCTTCGGCATTCTCCACTGGCCAGACGTAGACAGGTTCAGACACGCACGCACAAACCCCCACCCGTGTGACCAAGTGGCGGCCCAAGGCACAACAGGCTTGTGAACATGGAGGGTGTTCCGTCAGCCAATCAACAAGCGCTCCTCTGACACGGAGAAGTATCACAAACAAACAACCTTGTCGCCTGCATAACATTTCCACGTGGAAAAAGAAAATGGAAAGTACGCACACATACGTACGTGGCATGACCTCTACATCGTCCACTCGTCCTCCTTCACTCACCTTTTTCGATGTACAGAGCTGAAAGGAAGAGAAAGAGGATCAGGTAATAGTAGAGCCGGAGGGGTTGGGGGTGTGGGTCTTCTGGCATTTGGTTCATGGAAGTGGGAAAAGCAAGGGAGGATGACTTACTAGCAATGCAGCGACCAATGGTGTTGGCGAATCCAATGTAGGAGATGAGGGAGCCGGCTTCATACGGTGTCCAATTGTTCTCCGCCACCAAGTCGGGCAGCATAAAGTAAGGAATGACGAGACCTAGAACAGGTGGCAGCGATTCAGGGAGCACAACAGGTTCTTTCCACCACATCTACTTCACGAATTTCATTCTTGATGAATGAATTGACGGAGACGGTGTGGATGGAAGAATGGATGGATGGATGGATGGATGGATGGATGGATGGATGGATGGATGGATGGATGGATGGATGGATGGATGGATGGATGGATGGATGGATGGATGGATGGATGGATGGATGGATGGATGGATGGATGGATGGATGGATGGATGGATGGATGGATGGATGGATGGATGGATGGATGGATGGATGGATGGATGGATGGATGGATGGATGGATGGATGGATGGATGGATGGATGGATGGATGGATGGATGGATGGATGGATGGATGGATGGATGGATGGATGGATGGATGGATGGATGGATGGATGGATGGATGGATGGATGGATGGATGGATGGATGGATGGATGGATGGATGGATGGATGGATGGATGGATGGATGGATGGATGGATGGATGGATGGATGGATGGATGGATGGATGGATGGATGGATGGATGGATGGATGGATGGATGGATGGATGGATGGATGGATGGATGGATGGATGGATGGATGGATGGATGGATGGATGGATGGATGGATGGATGGATGGATGGATGGATGGATGGATGGATGGATGGATGGATGGATGGATGGATGGATGGATGGATGGATGGATGGATGGATGGATGGATGGATGGATGGATGGATGGATGGATGGATGGATGGATGGATGGATGGATGGATGGATGGATGGATGGATGGATGGATGGATGGATGGATGGATGGATGGATGGATGGATGGATGGATGGATGGATGGATGGATGGATGGATGGATGGATGGATGGATGGATGGATGGATGGATGGATGGATGGATGGATGGATGGATGGATGGATGGATGGATGGATGGATGGATGGATGGATGGATGGATGGATGGATGGATGGATGGATGGATGGATGGATGGATGGATGGATGGATGGATGGATGGATGGATGGATGGATGGATGGATGGATGGATGGATGGATGGATGGATGGATGGATGGATGGATGGATGGATGGATGGATGGATGGATGGATGGATGGATGGATGGATGGATGGATGGATGGATGGATGGATGGATGGATGGATGGATGGATGGATGGATGGATGGATGGATGGATGGATGGATGGATGGATGGATGGATGGATGGATGGATGGATGGATGGATGGATGGATGGATGGATGGATGGATGGATGGATGGATGGATGGATGGATGGATGGATGGATGGATGGATGGATGGATGGATGGATGGATGGATGGATGGATGGATGGATGGATGGATGGATGGATGGATGGATGGATGGATGGATGGATGGATGGATGGATGGATGGATGGATGGATGGATGGATGGATGGATGGATGGATGGATGGATGGATGGATGGATGGATGGATGGATGGATGGATGGATGGATGGATGGATGGATGGATGGATGGATGGATGGATGGATGGATGGATGGATGGATGGATGGATGGATGGATGGATGGATGGATGGATGGATGGATGGATGGATGGATGGATGGATGGATGGATGGATGGATGGATGGATGGATGGATGGATGGATGGATGGATGGATGGATGGATGGATGGATGGATGGATGGATGGATGGATGGATGGATGGATGGATGGATGGATGGATGGATGGATGGATGGATGGATGGATGGATGGATGGATGGATGGATGGATGGATGGATGGATGGATGGATGGATGGATGGATGGATGGATGGATGGATGGATGGATGGATGGATGGATGGATGGATGGATGGATGGATGGATGGATGGATGGATGGATGGATGGATGGATGGATGGATGGATGGATGGATGGATGGATGGATGGATGGATGGATGGATGGATGGATGGATGGATGGATGGATGGATGGATGGATGGATGGATGGATGGATGGATGGATGGATGGATGGATGGATGGATGGATGGATGGATGGATGGATGGATGGATGGATGGATGGATGGATGGATGGATGGATGGATGGATGGATGGATGGATGGATGGATGGATGGATGGATGGATGGATGGATGGATGGATGGATGGATGGATGGATGGATGGATGGATGGATGGATGGATGGATGGATGGATGGATGGATGGATGGATGGATGGATGGATGGATGGATGGATGGATGGATGGATGGATGGATGGATGGATGGATGGATGGATGGATGGATGGATGGATGGATGGATGGATGGATGGATGGATGGATGGATGGATGGATGGATGGATGGATGGATGGATGGATGGATGGATGGATGGATGGATGGATGGATGGATGGATGGATGGATGGATGGATGGATGGATGGATGGATGGATGGATGGATGGATGGATGGATGGATGGATGGATGGATGGATGGATGGATGGATGGATGGATGGATGGATGGATGGATGGATGGATGGATGGATGGATGGATGGATGGATGGATGGATGGATGGATGGATGGATGGATGGATGGATGGATGGATGGATGGATGGATGGATGGATGGATGGATGGATGGATGGATGGATGGATGGATGGATGGATGGATGGATGGATGGATGGATGGATGGATGGATGGATGGATGGATGGATGGATGGATGGATGGATGGATGGATGGATGGATGGATGGATGGATGGATGGATGGATGGATGGATGGATGGATGGATGGATGGATGGATGGATGGATGGATGGATGGATGGATGGATGGATGGATGGATGGATGGATGGATGGATGGATGGATGGATGGATGGATGGATGGATGGATGGATGGATGGATGGATGGATGGATGGATGGATGGATGGATGGATGGATGGATGGATGGATGGATGGATGGATGGATGGATGGATGGATGGATGGATGGATGGATGGATGGATGGATGGATGGATGGATGGATGGATGGATGGATGGATGGATGGATGGATGGATGGATGGATGGATGGATGGATGGATGGATGGATGGATGGATGGATGGATGGATGGATGGATGGATGGATGGATGGATGGATGGATGGATGGATGGATGGATGGATGGATGGATGGATGGATGGATGGATGGATGGATGGATGGATGGATGGATGGATGGATGGATGGATGGATGGATGGATGGATGGATGGATGGATGGATGGATGGATGGATGGATGGATGGATGGATGGATGGATGGATGGATGGATGGATGGATGGATGGATGGATGGATGGATGGATGGATGGATGGATGGATGGATGGATGGATGGATGGATGGATGGATGGATGGATGGATGGATGGATGGATGGATGGATGGATGGATGGATGGATGGATGGATGGATGGATGGATGGATGGATGGATGGATGGATGGATGGATGGATGGATGGATGGATGGATGGATGGATGGATGGATGGATGGATGGATGGATGGATGGATGGATGGATGGATGGATGGATGGATGGATGGATGGATGGATGGATGGATGGATGGATGGATGGATGGATGGATGGATGGATGGATGGATGGATGGATGGATGGATGGATGGATGGATGGATGGATGGATGGATGGATGGATGGATGGATGGATGGATGGATGGATGGATGGATGGATGGATGGATGGATGGATGGATGGATGGATGGATGGATGGATGGATGGATGGATGGATGGATGGATGGATGGATGGATGGATGGATGGATGGATGGATGGATGGATGGATGGATGGATGGATGGATGGATGGATGGATGGATGGATGGATGGATGGATGGATGGATGGATGGATGGATGGATGGATGGATGGATGGATGGATGGATGGATGGATGGATGGATGGATGGATGGATGGATGGATGGATGGATGGATGGATGGATGGATGGATGGATGGATGGATGGATGGATGGATGGATGGATGGATGGATGGATGGATGGATGGATGGATGGATGGATGGATGGATGGATGGATGGATGGATGGATGGATGGATGGATGGATGGATGGATGGATGGATGGATGGATGGATGGATGGATGGATGGATGGATGGATGGATGGATGGATGGATGGATGGATGGATGGATGGATGGATGGATGGATGGATGGATGGATGGATGGATGGATGGATGGATGGATGGATGGATGGATGGATGGATGGATGGATGGATGGATGGATGGATGGATGGATGGATGGATGGATGGATGGATGGATGGATGGATGGATGGATGGATGGATGGATGGATGGATGGATGGATGGATGGATGGATGGATGGATGGATGGATGGATGGATGGATGGATGGATGGATGGATGGATGGATGGATGGATGGATGGATGGATGGATGGATGGATGGATGGATGGACACTGGATGGATGGATGGTTGAATGGGTGGATAGACGAAGTAGAAGTAGACTAATTCCACCTACCCCACATTGTGAAAACATTCGACAACAGGAGACAAATAAAGGTGGGACTGAGAAGTAGCCCCGGTGCCAGTAACTCCTCGAGAAAAGTTAAGATTGGACTGGAACAGCAGAATCTCTTGCCAATCGGAAGGGCGACAGAAATGACATCTTCTCCATCATCATCATAGTCCATTACAACACGCATTGTATCTCCGGCACACTTGCTTCCCGTCTGCGATACCTTCTGCTGCAGCTGATTTGGCTGATTCTGATGTTGCTGTTGAAGAGGGTTTGTTGCTGAGGTGATGGACGATTTGGCCTCGACAGTAGGGGCGATGGTGGGTGCATTGGCAATGACTATTGTGGTACTGTCTGTCTCGGGACAGAAGCCACGGGTGGAAATCGTGGCGTTGGGAGTGGCAGGAGGGTTGTGAGTGGTGGTTAAGTTGGGACCAATGTCCCAGTTCGATTGATCACGAGTGGCCTACAGAGGAAAAAGGAATCAGAGGATACGATGTATCTTCAGAAGGAAGCAAACAAAAGTGGAAGAAGCCACAACAACCCACCCATACATTACTAGTGTCTCCAAGCGGAATTGCAGGCACCGGCGTATGATTCAGCTGCAGAGCTGATCCAGTAAAAAAGAGGTCTTTCTTATACTGTGGACGCATCATTTCGCGGCGCAGTCTATGTTGCACCTCGGTGCGCACCTCTCCATCCAAAAGTTCGGCCACCTCCTGCTGGATCTCCAAAGGCACCTGCATTCCCCGATTAGAGGAGGTGATGCTAGCGTCCGAAATGGTTCGTCGGAGACTGAGACACTGGAAATAGACAGCCGCTTATATGCCCGGTTTAAGTTACTGATTGGGTTAGTAACGTAAGCATTGATAACTGTAGTTGCCAGTGCTTTTGGTTGCTACTTAAATGGAGTATTTAAGTAGCACCCAGTAATTTTTGCTCAAGCTACTTGCGAGAGCAATTGGCGGCTTTCTGAAGTCACCGAGCGCGCTATTTAAACTGGCTGCTTCAGCAATATTTTAACTCCAGATGGAACTTCGATAACGGATCCATTTTTGATGTTTTTCGCGCCAACTACCGGTGTGAGCAATAGGAGTTCTATCGTAAAATAAGCGAGTGAAATGCAGTACAACGCGGACAGCAAATCTTAATAGATCAACAAACGAATGAGGCGTGCTTGGAGAGTCAAGGGTGTGGCTCTCCAGCACAGTACCTTGGCTGATGGTTTAAGGGTGAGACGTGACCATCCTGGAGACGACTTGGAAGTACCTCAAGTACCGAGATCAAGGCATCCATTACTTTCTTCTTAGCCTTATAATGGTTAATATTCATGCTTCCGCTTTCAAATAACACAGTCCAATGATGCAGCCATGGGAAAGCAAGCCAGGAAACAGGAAGACTCGTTTGCCAAAGCGTTCACTCAAGAGCAAGCAATAAATCATCATAAACTTGTTCTTCCTTGGTAAGACGAAAAAGCTTAAACAAACTAGTCTAAAAATATCGGTCAATAATGCGACTAGCGGAGAATCCGGCGCGCTACTATAAAGATGACTGGCCGATCTAAAGGAGGAAGCAGTCTTCACCGTAGTAGGTTTAAACATGCAAGTAAAGCAACTCAAAGCGACAGCAAACAACGCATTCCAACAAGGCCAGACAATCAACCTACCTCCGAGGCGCAGGCAGAAGAAGGGACATAGAAACGACGCAGCGGCACTGGCGACGGCACTTCCACCGTTGCTACTGTCAACTCCCGACTTTGCAATAGCGAGGACAACGCACGAGCCTGGTTGGTGTTGGTGGTGTTGCGCATGGGTACAAAGAAGGGCACCACTTGCATGCAACGCATCACTCACACATACACGCACACACACAAGCAAGCAAAATGCAAAGCAGAAGCGAATTTGTAGATACTAACGACGCGCTCTTAGGTGGGATCGGCACCAAATCTTACTCGATCCTAGTGAGTCGCCCTCTTACGTGGAGCATATCTGTGTTGTGATTATGACCCCAAGCATCTACGATGCCTACAATTTTTGCGTGCTACAGTTCAGATGCTGTGGTTCCTCCTTATGTGACGTTATCAGTAGCAAAACAGGCCCAAAGTTAAGTCGAGGGAGTTTAGCTACTTATATCAAGGATATCAGTAGAGTATGTTTTCATCTACAAGCCGAACAAAAAACAACTGAGTTTTGGCCAGTTACACATGAGCTATCAGTAGCACGCTCATGCGGGACCTGTAACCACGCATATGACAGATGTCATCACAGTAGCCATCTCCACAACTACTTATAAAATGTAAATCAGTAGTATCACCTGATAATCAACCTAACGTATAAATAAAGCAGAAATTTTGTGCTTAACAACGTGCTTACTCTTAAATCTACCAGGGCACGGTCAGCCTTAAGTATTTCCAATTTGCGAACCTGCACTTTAGCACCTCTAGAAGGACTTCAAAAGGTCTCTTGTCGGGGGTGTCAACTCAACCCACCTTCTGTGTTTGTGGTGTATTGCTTCCAGCCGTGGGACAGACGCTAGTGACGTTGCTAATGGATCGCATTCGAGAATTGGCGAGGACAGCGGTAGCCTCAATGACAGGATTGACAGTGCCTGCGGCTGCAGCAACCGTGGCAGCACCAGATGCACCACCTGAAGCCGCAGTGGCTCCAGATTGGGCAAGCAACTGATGCTGCTGCTTAGCCATATAGTTCTGCACTACAATGGAGGCCTGAGATTGAACGTAGCCTTGAATCAGGTGGGGAAGGCTCTCACGAACGAGGTTAAGACGAGAGAGCTGAAACACAAAGACAAAAATGATAAAAAGATGCGAATCCCGGAAGTTGTGGACGAGTAAGCAAACTCGCATTCTTAATGAAATAACGATGTCTGACCTGGGGTCGCAAGTTTAGAATTAAAAGCATTTCGAACCTCTTGACTCTCGGGGGGCTACTTATGTGGACGATAAGTAGTATCGTGTCTGTGAATGGTTTTACTATTGAGGAAAACCTTGTCAACAATGATGACTTAAACTCCACGATGTTCTGGATTGTAGGCAGGAATAAGATTCCAATAAAGTTCCTAAAATATGGAAGCCATTCCTGAGACGTAAATGGATCCACTAATAGCATTCCATTCAGCTGACGCTACATGGCATGAGGGTTCAGGATAGTAAGGAGGTGAAGTGATCAAGTACACAATAAATGGTGCCGCTTTATGGCATTTGACAAGTTTCTTCAAGCTACGCTAAGGCTACCGGAAACTGTGGTAACTTTTTTGGTTACCAGAAAGAATAGTGGAGCTATCAAAAAGCAGATGAGTGGGAAAACGGAGGTTTCCGGAGTAGGAATAAATCCTACCACCAAGCATTTAGAATAATCAGAGCTACAACAGTAGGATTAGAAATAACTTCAGTGCTAGAAGGGACATCCAGATTGGCAATTTAAAAGCTCTGACTTCAAAACCAATTGGGGGGTTGGAATCTCCAATCGCACACTACAATCGCCTCGCGATGCAAGAGCAGTTCCACACCTGAAGGTGACACCCAACTCACCCCAGTCGCATGAGAGGAGTTAACCAAGGTGGATGACTTCCTTGATAAGGAGGGTTGCGAGACGTTGGAGTCACACCGCACAGGTGTCTCACCGCCTCCTGCAACCCCACCACCAATACTCTCCTGACAGCCGGCGAGACGAGCTTCCATCTTACGCATCACCGCCTCGGAGATGCGAGTGATTGATGCAGCGGTGAGAAGAGGTGGTCGATCCGCCACCAATGGTGCTGCAATCAGCTCGTTGTCCCGAGTAATTACCATACCGTCAAGACTGCCGATAGAGACAGTACGCTGGCGGCGCTTCTCCTCGATGATGCGCTGCATTATTGAACCGCTGAAAAGGGATAATAGAAGGTTCACAAGTGGGTGGAGGTGAGTTTCTCCTTTTAATTTATCCCGAGAAGCGTTGCTGATTCGCTGACCCCAGGAATGGAATCTACCATTCGCTTCCAAAACCATTTTACAGAAGATATGTCTTTACCATCACCAATAACGTCCATGAAATTCTAAAAGCGTGAAGATGGCAGGAATCCTCAGCTGCTCGATTTTTCGGACCACGCCATGAAGTCCTTCCAAGATCCGAGATATCCCATTGGTCAAGGCTTTGAGGAGCATTTAATCTAGCAAGGGGGTCCTAGAACCTCTTTCCACCTAAAACCGGCCCATCAGCTATGCGAGCTATTGGAAGGGTTTCCACAACACATGAGTGGAAATATGTTGCAGAAATTTGGAAGCTGGAAAGAAATCCATGTTCAGAGTCAGAAGAACGGCTTCCATCAGGCCTCCTTAAAAGGCATTTTTGCGATATCCAACCATCAATTATCCCGTGGTGGCTGAATGGATCCAATACAATGGAAGGCAAAGTTATTATTGGATGGAACCCGATGATTGCCCGTTTCAGATCAGTGAAAAAAAAATCACCAAAGAAAAGGCACAATAAGGAGTGGTTATGCAAGGAGGACGATGTAGAACTTGCAGGGTTCTAATCCCTTGGGTGGTCACTGCAAATCACCCATCTGTGGAGACGTAAAGGAGGCGGAACCTTCCAATCTTCCATCTCGACACTCCAGAATAGTTGAAAACTAACCAACGTGAACCCTGTTGCATGAGACCTAATTGTTCCAGCCTCGTACTTCACATGTAAGTGGATGCATGTCATTCAGCCCCGGCAAGTAGCTGTCAGAAGGGCATTTTCGGCGAAAATGGCTGACAGCCTCCAACCAATAACTTACGTACCAGGCCGGAGGCCTGGAATGTGCGTTCAAAGGGTATACCGCGGCTAAATCTCGTCAACGGCATTGTACAAACTAAAAAAGGCGGTAAAATAGACTGCAAGTCGCCTGGAATTCGAGTCATCGGTTCTGAATAGAGTACGGATGAGGTTCGCCGTAATCAGGATCAAAGGGAAGCGCGGTTCAACATCCATTATGATTTGCATCAAGATAAACAGCATTCCTCATCACTAGCTCGACCGGTTTGAGCACAAAATTCCACCACAGCCACCGCCACGGTGAATCCAAATGCATTTATAGTTGGGTTGAAGCATTCTCCACCGCACATACAGCCGTTTCTCATTGCTTGAGACATGATGCATGACCACCGCCAGAATGCAACACATTCCACGTTAAATGAGCCAATAAATAAGCTAACGCATTCCTCTTCTAATCGTCTTATAGCCAGCCACAATAAAGTTAAGAAAATATCCCCAAATGAGAAGAGAGAAGGAAAAGGCAAGAAGATAGGCAGTATAGAGTATAGAGTTCTACTGAATTGTCTTGATCCACCTGCTCCAGTGGAAAGTTCATTCAGCTGTCAACATCACTCCACTGGTATCTGGAGGGCAGCCTCAGCACAGAAAGGCTCCCCAAGTCGGTGATGTAATTAAAGGATTCTTCTCCACTGAAATTTTATCAATCGACCTGTTGGTTGTGACAATCAGGTGTCCAGGATCAGGCTGCGAAGAGACCCCCGGTTGGATGGTCTCTGACAGGTCAGCGATTGTCTCCCAAGTGTTTGCATCAATCAGAAGACCTATTAGTAGGAGTCTTCACCACAAATAAGTGTCTGCATCCCCATTCACCAGTAGCCCCCCTGTCAGTAATCAAACACTCCTAGGGCTTCGGTTTGACCTCAACTTCTTGCGTTGAACTGATGTGAATCTCTAGCTCATCACTTATCCTCACACTGACCTCGCCATCACGGTCATTCCACATCAGCCATTCATCCAATCACTCGAGTTATCCCAACAAAGATGGTGAGGTGAATTTGGTCTTGAAATCCACTTTCACCTCTATCCAACAACTACCACTTCACCACCTGGCTCAAGAATGGATGGGGTGATTGTGGTTCCACAAGGTGCTCAACTACGTCCACTCTCTAATCGTTCCACACCCGACGATATTCCTCATCCTGATGGCCACTTTCTCTCTTTCCTTTGTGACTGTACTTTCCACGTCATCCTGCTTCTCCTCCATCCAATGACCAGAACTACCTCTGACGATGTGCGAATTGGTGAAGTGCTTAGAGACTCTTCAACTTCCATCTCTTCACTCCACCAGTTTTTAAAGCCACTCAACACCACCTCGCTTTCCATCCCAACGCCTTATGCCCTACGCCCTACGCCCAATCGTCTTGCAGTCACAAAAGTAACCACATAAGACATCTACAAGGCGTCGGTGATGTGATAATGAGGAGGAGGAGGAGGCGGAGGCAGAGGCAGAGGAGCATTCATACAATGATGAAATGTTGTTGGATAGCGAACGAGAGAGGAGGTCTCAGGGTTAACAATGGCAGGACACTGACCCATTCCCGTCCTTAAAGCTGGCAAATTGAGGAGGGCTTTGAAAAACACAACAAACTCGCAAAAACTGAACCAAACCAGCGCAGTCAAACCGGCAGACCTCGGTCACGGGAATGACATGTGAAATGATAAACAAATCCACCCACACACATCTCCGTCCCTGTGAACGGCGTCACCGACCGTGGATAAATCACACACACACACACACACACACACACACACACACACACAAAGTGGCTTTGTACATGTGCATTGAATGCTGATTAGGTGAGGTGCTGTACAAATCCCACGGAATTGCCACCGCCAACCATGAACATCACATCGTCTGCGATCCATCATTTGGACACGCAATCCCACCTCTTCCACCAATGAAGGCAACTCCATACTCCCTAGAGATTTGTTCCACCTCTATACATTGCTTCAAGGCGTATGTGGACGCACGCGTTTTTATGCCTCGAGTGGTCGTTTCGACATCAAAGGCAGCGGTGGCAGTAAATGTGATGCACTACTCGCTGTCAACACTACTGCCTGTCAATAATAGTGACTGCAAGTTATGCCTCGGTGTACGAGGTTTGACTTGTGCCGTCGTGCCCCTTCCCCATGTCCGACTACAATGGTCAGGCAGCGTGAATTGCTTCATCCGCAGCTCATCGGTCCTCCAAGTGGTCGAACAGTTGTCACGTTGGAGGTTGATTTGGAAAGCGAGAGGAGGAGTCCTTTTGCCATTTACTTCCCGATTCCTCCCGTATGTGTTGGTCGAGGTGGTTGTAAATTCTGTGCCTCCAGTCATTCGCCCTTCCCTTTACTGTCACTTAGTCAGTTTGATCGTTGACTTGCCTAACACCTGCGGGCGAGCGTGCAACCTTACCTTCCTAAGGGTAATCTCTGCGCCCCACTCACAAACATCCAAGGTTGGGGTTCATCGACTCGCGTGCTTGTTGAAGCCAGCCTTCCATCTACTTGGCGAAGCTTGGTGCTTTCAGCGGCGCTCAAATCCCTCCATCACAATTGACATCAAGTGAATGGAAGGTGGAGAATGTTGGCGCGAATTGCAACGGGTTGAGTGGCTGCGAGAGTGGAGGGTGTGTTCAAACCGGTAAAGACGAGACAAAGACGACGACGACAACGATAGTGATGATGACAATGATGATGGGCGGCACTTGATTCTGTCCGAGTGGTTCATTTGACCGCCTCCACCACTCACGCCCCATGTGCCTGTGATTGCGTCGAAGAGTTGTGCAAGCGGTCACAGTGCTCTCGTTGTCGTCGTCCATTTTGACGAACGCGTACAAGAACAAGTCAAACACTCGTTTGCCACAACAGAAGACGTAGGCAGCTGAGCGTGAGTGCCACCTCTACCACCCACACTCCCACGCACGACAGCGTTAAGTCCAGTAAAGACGGACGTCTGTGACCAAAACGACGTCCTCTCCTCAACGCATGCCAAATTGTTAAGGCAAAGATGGATGTCCAGTGATGATGCCATACGCCGTCTAACAACGTCACTTCCATTCCACTCAATGCAAATTCCACCTTTTCGTCGACTCCATCTGCATGAATATACAGATCACATCCTTGTTCGATGGACCAATAAGTCATTTTGCCGTTCAGTGTAGGATGGAAGCTTGAGTGGGTGGTCGGTTGATTGGGTTCCAGTGGAAGAATCACGAGGTATTCCACAGGCAGAGAGCCTCAATGAAGTGATTAGCGCGGTCGTGCGGATACTCAATGATCACAAGCAACAGGCTGTCGCCATCGTGACGTTGGTTTCCAAATGCATACTCAATGTCTGTCTTAACCATCAACAGTCGTAGCAGCAATCGAAGAGTTGTCGTGATTCCCGACAGTCCATTTGAACCAGTTAAATCGGTAGAATCTGGTGGAGGAACTGCCCAGCTTGTTTGATGAATGAAAATAGAAGTGGACGAAGGAATGTACTGACACAAGGCAGATGAATGGATCGGTGGAGAGAGGGATCGAGGGAGGAATCGACTTATATGTTGGTTGACAGACTGATTTCGTTCACTCACATCCAAATTGAGACTACCACAACGATGATTTTCGGCATCTGATGTAGGGCAAAACCCAGCACCTCCTCTTGGTAGCCTTGTCATCTTTTATAAGGCAGAGGATCCTACTTTGATCGAAAAATTTTCCTCTCAAATTACACAGTAACACTCCTCAGCCACAGGAATCCCTCACAGAGTAGAATTATTTCCAGATAAACAATACCAATCCCTAGTTGTGCCTTCTATCTCCACATCAGCGCCATAAAAATCGGCCCACAATGGAGGCAAGTTAGCTGACGATGCAAAAAAAAAAACTTTTTGTTTCACAATTTGTATAACACCGGAAAATGTTCGCGTGTACAAATGGAATCATCATCGGGGCGCCACCAAATGTATAACATGCTTATTTTTAGTCTATGTAAACATGACCAAGGCGTGAACGAGGTCATGTAAACATCACGTAGATACACTTTATACAAGCGGACGTGATCTGTGCAAAAGCACCTGCAAGCCTGTCCAGTTCATGTCAAACAAGTTATGCAAAGTCAGCTTCAGTGTGGGCCACAGCACGGGTTGCCTACAAATTTACCGTCGCCTGCAGACGCTGCAACTTCAAAGCCAGGACAGATGGGTGGAAGAGGCAGTTCACCGTATTCCAACGCCAATGAAGGAGGATCGGAAATTAGTAAGATAAGGAATATTAACTCACCGATAGATAACCCTCCTCTGCTGTGCTTTTTGTGCCTTCAATGCCTTTTTAGCAGCTCTCGCTTGGGCTGCCTGAGCTCGAGCCATGGCTTGAGCTTTAGCACGTGCGGCAGCCTCTGAGGCTTCCGCCTTCACGGTGCGACGACGTCGGCGCTGTTGCTCAGCCGAGACACGCGTGCCTCGCCACACCTTCTCGCGAGCAGTTTGACGACGCAGGTTTTGGTAGTACTTGATACGGAGGTGGAGATCGAGAGGGCGAAAGAGGACAATCAGAACCTGTAAGGGGGGGAGGCGGGGGGAGAGGATGTTCCGATAAGCCAGCTTTCAATTTCAAACGCTTTTCAGACCCCTAGTTCACCCTCTAGGGCGACCCTAAGTCTTCATCATGGAAAGAGGGACTTTTGACCAACACCACTAACTAAGATAAGTGGCATTTGGCAAGAAGAATTCTGCGAATACGATGGAATGGAATGAGTGAAGGTAATTAACGTAAGCTGTAACAAGAGTGCGCCACACACCGAGGATGGTGGAAATCCAGGGTTCATGCGAATAGTACAGCTAATGGATCACCATAAAGGGTGAAAAACAACAAGTAGGTTGTACGGATAGGTGATTTTGTAAGCCCATCAACTATTCTATGAGAGGCCTGATCGAGAAGCTGAATGGGAAGGTGACGCTCCACCAGAGTACGCTCGAGTTGGAGGTCACAAACTCACCTACTTAGCATTCAATGCACGTATACAAAGCCACTTTGTGTGTGTGTGTGTGTATGTGTGTGTGTGTGTGTGTGTGATTTATCCACGGTCGGTGACGCCGTTCACAGGGACGGAGATGTGTGTGGGTGGATTTGTTTATCATTTCACATGTCATTCCCGTGACCGAGGTCTGCCGGTTTGACTGCGCTGGTTTGGTTCAGTTTTTGCGAGTTTGTTGTGTTTTTCAAAGCCCTCCTCAATTTGCCAGCTTTAAGGACGGGAATGGGTCAGTGTCCTGCCATTGTTAACCCTGAGACCTCCTCTCTCGTTCGCTATCCAACATTTCATCATTGTATGAATGCACCTCTGCCTCCGCCTCCTCCTCCTCCTCATTATCACATCACCGACGCCTTGTAGATGTCTTGTGTGGTTACTTTTGTGGCTGCAAGACGATTGGGCGTAGGGCGTAGGGCGTAAGGCGTTGGGATGGAAAGCGAGGTGGTGTTGAGTGGCTTTAAAAACTGGTGGAGTGAAGAGATGGGATTTGAGCAATCTCTAAGCCCTCCACCAACTCGCACATCGTCAGAGTTAGTTCTGGTCATTGGATGGAAGAGAAGCAGGATGACGTGGAAAGTACAGTCACAAAGGAAAGAGAGAAAGTGGCCATCAGGATGAGGAATATCGTCGGGTGTGGAACGATTAGAGAGTGGACGTAGTTGAGCACCTTGTGGAACCACAATCACCCCATCCATTCTTGAGCCAGGTGGTGAAGTGGTAGTTGTTGGATAGAGGTGAAAGTGGATTTCAAGACCAAATTCACCTCACCATCTTTGTTGGGATAACTCGAGTGATTGGATGAATGGCTGATGTGGAATGACCGTGATGGCGAGGTCAGTGTGAGGATAAGTGATGAGCTAGAGATTCACATCAGTTCAACGCAAGAAGTTGAGGTCAAACCGAAACTCTCTATTTTCAGACTTATGTATGGACGCTGCTGGGACGACCACTAAGGGCTGTAGAGAGCCCTAGGAGTGTTTGATTACTGACAGGTGAGCTACTGGTGAATGGGGATGCAGACACTTATTTGTGGTGAAGACTCCTACTAATAGGTCTTCAGATTGATGCAAACACTTGGGAGACAATCGCTGACCTGTCAAAGACCACCCAACCGAGGGTCTCTTCCCACCCTGATCCTGGACAATTGATTGACACAACCAACAGGTCGATTGATAAAATTTCAGTGGAGAAGAATCCTTTAATTACATCACCGACTTGGGAAGCCTTTCTGTGCTGAGGCTGCCCTCCAGGTAGCAGAGGTATGGTGTGGGCAATAAAATGAAATGTTCACTTTTTAACAACTGTTATTTATTTCTGTACCAGAGTTTGTCCTCGTTAGTCAAACTTTGTAAACCCTTTGCATGGACGAAATGTCTATGACCTAGTTGTGCGAAGAATCGGTGCGAATCTGAGATCAACTTAAGAGTGATACCAGGAGGGCAGGCTAAGAAATGGGTTTTTGGATCACATCAATGCTAAAATTAAACACCTTCGCTGCCAGGTTCCGAGAAGGTTTTATGGGTCTGGTATGCCACTAACACCGACCTACCCAATTTTTCACTAAGTCAAAAGCCTTTTTCTTTCCTCTGCGATACGACTTGGGGGTTATAAATTATCAAAAATGGTTGGGAAGCACGAATCGCACAGATATGACACTGCCAGAGAAACTGTTAACCTGTTTAATGGCTCTAGTTCTCACTTACAAGACACTGCATGCAAAAAGCAGCGAGTACGATGAGAGTCCCACTCCAGGAAAACCATTGGACTAGAAATGGTAAGACCTGGCCTCCCACGATGCTGCCAACTCCACTGCCACAGAGTGCCAATCCCACAGCGAAAGGTCGTCGGCGTTTAAACCAGTGGCCCACTGTTGCTATGGCCGGGAGGTAGATCAGTCCAAAACCGATGCCTGGAGGAGTGAAAAGAAGAGGTGCATGTAGACGACCAAGTTGTCGTCGAGGTTCAAGTCAATCAGCCTGAAACAAGTAAAAGCAGCCTTCTTAGTTGTAAGACTTCATAGCTTTTTATAAAAACTTTTACCATACCGTCCAAGGATCACTTTGAAACCGGCAAATTTGAATCCGCAAATTGTTGGACAACTTCTAAAAAATGAGAATGGTTAAAGTCCTTAACGGCAAGGAGCTTTTACAAATGCGTACTTCGAGCCTCCAAAATCTCTGATTCCTTCGCACAATTTCCTCCACGACTTTCTTGATCATCAGGATTTGAATTTTCCCATAGAGACCTACATCAGGGATCTTTTCCCCTTCCGATATTATAATCAAACTTGGTCAAGGACACCTATAACTTCAAGACAATCCAATGGAATTAATCATTCTAGAATGCTTCCAGATGTCGGCCTATGCCTTAGCTATTTCATCGTCCACGAATATCATTGAGTCAAACAAGGTCAAAAAGGGAAGTGCTAGAACCTTTTTTTAACAGACAAAATCTGGACTTTCAAGAAGTTTAAGAAATTCCTGTTATCCCTCCATGAAACTTCCTTTAATCGTACAGTTAATCCATCTTATTTGACTGAGCGAACGACTAAGAACACTAAAGAGGATTTTATTCAAATAATATTTCTGTGTGTGATGTCTTCAGAATCCTCAAAAATACTTCCCAACAAAAAAAGATGTGCATGAACAAATCCTCCTTGACGTGTAGGAACAGATAGAGAAACTAAAAAAAGTTCTTAAGCTGTGGGTAAGTAAACAATCCACCTTATGTCAGCCATCTCCGAAGAAAAACACGATTCGGTGGAAAAGGAGTTCCCACGTGATTGGTGGACTCAGCCCTGGAGCCCAATGATTGGTCGGCTACTAACCAATAAATTGTTCGCGAGAACAGACCAATGGGAGAATGGAAATCAACAGGAGAAGGCAAAATGAATCGGTTTAGGTTTACAATGAAATAGCTAGAGCAATTTTCTCCCCACAACATTCCCACCTGAAACAAAATCGGATAATAAAAATGAAGAGTTGAACATAACCAGCTAAAAGTAAGTAACTCTCATCTTAAGGAATCTCAGAGTCTGTAAGTACGTTTGGTTAAAAGCTTTCCCAAGTTTAAACGGCTTGCGAAATTCCATGAAGATTTTGGAATATACTGAGTTAGTAAACCATTTATTAAGCATCAATAACTGCTTCTCACCATCCCTGATGGATGGACGAACGCAGGAGGGTTAAAATGTTGTGAAAATCAGAGTTGCTTGGATGAAGAGGAAGAGAAGGAATGGATCTAGGCGGAACTGAAGAACGTCTTCCACGAATAACAATCCAGAGTCAAACATTTTGCCGGCTTAAATTGGCAGTCAGTAGGTTATTAAGCAGAGTTGAAGCAGAAAGGAAATCGTGATATGGAAATTGTGTAGAAACAAGAACCTAGAACTTGAGGATTTCGAAGCCCAAACCTTATATGAGAAAGGCTGATAGACAATCAGCGGGCAAAATGTGACACAAATGAATGGACAGTGGATAGATTGAGGAGTTGAACCGGGTAGGATGGATTAATGGGTTGAACACACAAGTTCCTACCTCCAATACCACCCAGAGTTGCATTGAGCATGGCCACATTCGTAGAGAAGGCAGCAGACAGGAGACCCACGGTTGCAATCACTCCTCCGGCCATGGCCACCGGTCGAAAGTCAAATTGGTTGCTAAGCGCACTGGCCAGTGGACCTGTTGAGGGGAAAATAAATTTTAAAAAAGATTGTACAGAGAAATGCCCGAATTGGACTGCGATAAATGATCTCGGAAGAGTGGTGTGTAGTTGTCACCTTGACGGCGGCTTCAACAGATAACAATGTCCTGAATGATCAGGCTATTGGTGGACATGGAGAGCACGCTAGGCAACAGAAAAGACTACAAGACTCTGATGAGGTAGGAAATCCCTCCTGCCTTCCCACGAGCTCCGCTTTTGCGGTCACGAGGAATTAAAACCTCTTCGTCAATCTAACTTCACTGATTGGACGGTTTTTTTGAAGAGTCTACCAGGAACTGCAACAAGCCCCATCACGCTTAATCAGTCGACTGAATGACTTCACTGCTTCCATCATATCTGCTACTGAAGGAATTCTTACAAACCTACATAGATGGATGAATGAATAAGTGCATTAGTGGAGTAGGGAGATCGAAATCTGGACAAACAGATGTCGGCTAGAAGTGTGAATAGATGGCAATACCACGATCAGATAAAGAATGGGTCGTCATGAATGACTCATGAATCTCACCCAGCAGAAGGTAGATTCCCACCAACAAGCCTCCAGGGGCCATGAGAGCCATGCGTGACTGTGTGGCCAACGCCTCGCCCATCTCTGAGACGCCCACACAAGTGCCAGGGCGGAGAGGAACTGTGCGTGCCTTGGAGGACCAAACAATGCCCAGCGAGGTGGCAGTAAGGAGGCGGGAGCGTGAGAGCAAGGGAGTGGTCACTTCCACAGCCTGGAGGCTGTTGCCAGGACAGATGGGTGCCACAAGGAGGCCGTAGGAGAGGCTGATGCCCTCCACGAGGATCATACAGACAAAGGAGCTGAAGACTACAATCCAGCCCCAACCGCCGTCTGGAGAGCTGTCAATCACGTTGTCTAGAGGGCAAGAGAGGTTAAATGAGCATAGGATGGTTACAAGGGTTTGGAGATGAATGAAAGCCAAATTAAGGAACTTACCCTGTTCAGGTCCAGTGACAGAGCGTTTCTGTGTATTAGCAGGAGGGGAGGTCTGCTGAAGGGCATGGCTGCGTGTGGAAGCCTGATGTTGAAACTGGTGGTGCGGGATACCGCTACTTCCAAACATCTGAGAGCTGGAGCCCACTTGATGCAGTTGCTGTTGCTGTTGTTGTTGTTGTTGCTGCTGCATGTGTTGATGCATCTCCTGAAGTGATGGAGAAAGGAGTGAAATTGACTACATGCTTCAGGATGGCAAGAAATCGTGTGGAAAACGCTCTGGATCATGGCAAATATTACGGTATACATTGAGTCACATCCCTCAGGAGGATACGAGAGCTGAAATTGAAACAGTTCAGGGAAATACTTCAGAGCTGTGGAATACAGACGCCTCGTGTGTTGACGCATCAGCTAAGAGGTGTAGACTCTTTGGAAGACGAAGGAATCATCTACATCCTTGAGTCTTGAACCATCTTCCACTCCCCAAAGACAATTTTTATTCGTGAATACGAGGAAGGAGCTTGAGAACTGTACTCTGGACTGTTAGGAAACCTTGCCTCATCAGTTCCAATCCATTCCGCCAGTCCCCAAAAGGATATATGACTTCAAAAACCCGCTGATTTTCCAACCACCTCACCAACACATGTGGACTGTGTGAGCCCCTCAGCCTACGCCTACTTTGAATGCAAATTAACCTCTTGAAGGTGGAAAGTATAGGTGGCTTTGAAGTCGTATGAATCAGGCCTGACTATGTGATCTCATTCTAGGTAATGGAACTTCCCATCTCAAGAGAATCCTCGGTTTCAGTAGTTCAAACTTCTCGAACCCTATTACAGGAACCATAGATCAACAATGTTGGAACTGGAACTATATTTCAACTGGATCCAAGCGATTTTAAGGTCTGAAAAAGCAATTATGTGGCTCTAAAAAACTTGGAGTCACCATCCCGGACTTGCACTACATGGACTTGCGATTCCAAACCACTTCTCGGTGGGGCAGAGGAAGTAGAATTCGCTGATGTCGTTCGGGAGATCCTGTCCGCTGGCAATTTTAAACAACCGGAACGAGGCTCCAAGACTTAAGGAAGTACAAGGAAACCTTTGGGTAAGTGGTTGGCTAAAAAGGGTGCGGTTGTGGAAGGAAATAAAACGTGGCTTCTACTGGCTGTCCTCTATCCATCCGTCCAGCTAATTAATCGGTGTTACTAACAATGAGAATTTACCTAGCAGCGACTGGATCCAACTTCCAGCCACCATCATCCATCCAGCTTCTTCGTGTCAGAATTGAAATAGTAGTAATCCAAACTTGGGGAAAAGAACTCGCGCCTACAGTAGGTTGCTGTAAGAAGTAAACCATTCGAATGCCATCTGAATTCCCAACTACTAGTGCATCGTCGAATCCCAAAATTCAAGCGGTTTTTCGAAGTGGTGAAACACAAACCACCTTTGAAATAATGAGGTCAAAGCCAGATGCCCAGAAGTACATTCAGAACTTCCCAATCAGAAGGTGGAGGACTGCGAAAGAGGTGAGGAGGAATTCCACTGTCATGATGCACTCCCACAGGGGACTGTCGAAGCTTCAATGCATCAGCAATGCGGAATTGCATTTAACGTGACTAGAGAGGATGGGGGAATCACGAGGAACGAAAGCAAGAAAGACTAGTCAAAGGTTGTGAAGAACCATCTGTTACTCCAAATCCCTTCTTCCTTGACCCAACAATATTGTCCCCAGATGAACAGGGTAGTAGTTAATCTTGCCATTCTTTTGAACAAGGATTACAATTACTTTGTTACAACAGTAAGAAGTGATCCCCATGACTGGATGTGAAATGACCACCTCAATGACCCCTTCTCCGACCCAAAGGCTGTTGTCCAGTTGCGCGATTCGCCTGAGCGATTTTCTCGACACCAGTCAATGAGGCAGGAGGGATAAGTAGCGCAGCACAGTGCCGCTAGGCTCCAGAGAAATTCTCACTAGTGTAAGTGCGTAGATGAGGGTGGTTTAACTGCGCAATTTTCTGACATTCTTATCAACAAACAAATTTATCAGCTCAACTGAAAGTGAATTTAGGCAGGCAAGAGGGTCAAAGTGGGAGAAGAGCTACTCCAATGCAACCGATGACAGAGCCGTCATTTTAGAGGCATCCCATGCCCTAATTAAAGGCACTCAACAAGGATCTAAACAAAGGTATAACAGTTGGTGTCGTTAGTGCTTCTTACCTCGACAGGGATCAAAAATGATCATGAACTGACCAGCTGATAGTGATGATGCAATGAAAGAGTGAGCTAGGAGGTGACTCCTTACGGAGAGTTGGAAAGGAGCCTAGTCAGTACACGAAAGGGGCTATTAATAGCTCACCTCTTGTTTCGGATTAAGAAAACCCCCAAAGCAAAGAGGCTGGACTTCATTTACAGCGCAAGATAGAGATGGAGACAACCTCCCAGTTGCAGTGATGGTGCAACCCGTGCAGGAGTGAGCGCCAAAATTTACTGACAGAAGGTGAAACTGATGAAAAATCAACCCTACTTAGAACTTGAAAGGTAAAACCCTCACGAAAGGCATTTTAAAAAATGTGTGCCTAGGCGGGATGGGCCCAAGGGATTCGGGTAGGTAGGCACCCAGATGTTTGACACGACATGGCATGATGGGTAGAAATGCGAGTCAGTTACAGACAGACAGAAAGCCTGCGGGAAGGGTGAATTCCTTGTTTTAGGAAAGGAGCAATGGTCAAAGTGAAGTGGATTAGTGATTTAGATGGCCTTTCACCTCGTTTAGGCACCATCCATTTCAGGCTGCAGTGAGCTAGCAACGATTAGAAGAATTTTTAAAGAAATCACAATCATTTGGCGATTTGTATCGGACAAGCAGCTCGCAGCCACACTGTACTGAATCGGAGGCTGTCTTGAGTCAAACTATGGGCGGATCCGACACTGACATCCTGCCTCCCGATTAAACCATCAATATCTATTATTAATCTGGCTAATGTACCTAACTTTTTCAACGTGATGGTGGCTAGGTGGTTAGAGTCCTCCACGTCGTCACGCAAGTATAGCTGCTTAAAAAGACTTTCAATTCACGTGTATTGAAAGGATTAAATGAGAGCAAGATGAACTCGCATTCCCAGACAGCCATACCAAACGAAAGAAACCTGGTCCTTCCTCTGTCCGATGCAACTACGTGCACTTCCAACAGCAACCTTCACTTCATTGCGACAAATCACACACTGAACCGTAAGAGAAGGCATTTGTTAGAATATAGGAGTCGAATAACGTACTCTCGTTCCTCCTACTCCCGTTTGAAGTCGAAACACGGCGTTAAAAAATCCCAAAAGATTCCAAATTTGATAAAAACGGATCAAGACATGACGGCTCAACATCTTTGGTCATTGTTTCACTCGTTAATGCAATCAACACCAAAGAGACAATTAGGATTTCTGAATCAACTAACCAATGACTTATGTGAGCAACGAACAGGCAATCCAGAAGAAGTATAGAAGGCATTAATTGCAAAAGTAAATCGAGCAGCAATTTTAACGGCTTCAGAAGCCATCTTGGAGTTAGTTTAGAAAACGCTTTACTAACGTAGTAAGCATCCCTAAGCTGGTAAAAATGTTTCATAATCAAAATGACCATAACTTTAAATAAAGCATTGATTATACCAACCTGCAAAAAAAGTCTCAGATCCTCGCTCTTGGTCGTCTCTTCATTCGCCTCGCGTTGGAGTCGTTCAGACTCTTCTTTGCTTAAAGGCCCAAAGATGATTTTCTCTTGGCTTTGATTTGCTGCGTCGCTACGGGCAGCACTATCTTCCTCGCCACAACCTGCTGCAAAAGTGCCGTTCGGAACGTTTGCATTATCGTTTCCTTCGTCATCGTCCCGTCCGCCAGATGGGGATATGATTCCCCGCGAGTCTGTCATCCGGCTCAACGAACCTCAAGAATATAGGGACAGGGAATTATGGACTATGCGCTTCTACTAAGGGCTAGAAAAAGAACGCACAACTTTCCCCGCAGCTTAACTACTTAAAATTAGATGATCAAACTGTGTACAAGAAAAAGCATCTTAATCGTGGGGAAAAACCACGCACGGAAGCAATAGTTGGAATAAATGCGAATAAAGATGAGTCTCCCAAGAGGGATTTAAAACTGCAGAGCGCTACACACAAAAAAGCTAAAAAGATATATAGACTTATGTTGCTAAAAACTCACATAAAGTAAATGATAAAGGGAATGATAAAAAAACCAAATCAGACAGACAATGAAGTACAGGATAAAGAAGACCGCGGAAATGAATCCTATAGCCTTTCAAGGACGACTATTAGTAGTAGCGTACTCAAAGAGCATTCAAAAAATTCAAAAATTTCATTTATATGAAAAGGTGCATGCTAAACAGCTTTAATGGGCATGGTGCAGTCCCAATGCAGGTAAATGCAATTCGAAAATTGCCCTAAATTCAAATGTATCATTTAGCATGAAAAAATGAAGCCATATGAAAGAAATTTTACCTAAAGCATAAGAAGCCGAAATGCTAATTTTGCATCCAGATAAACTTCATGTAATTAAGGCCTCGCAAAAGATTTCTTGTGGTTTCTTTTTTAAAACGAAAATTCCTGTTGCAAGAATTTGTGCTTTACTTGATATAAAGATAAAACCCAAAAATTAGGCACACAACTCCATTGATATGCGCGACTATGCCTCAAAAGTTGTTTTGGCTGCTTGTACGGGCAATGCCTTTTCCTTGCAGTAATTTAAATTTCTTTAATCAACCCAAATATGACCTTAAGGTGTTTAATATGTTGAAGTCTAGTTTCTGATTGGTTCGTCCTATGGCGCTCTCCGGGAGCTCTTCGTCCCCTTTTGCCTTTTAATTTTGTGTGGGGTTGTTTCACTGCCTTCTTCACGGAGCCGCGACAACGTGCGTTTTTTTTTTCATTTGCCTTTTCAAGCTAAACCTTTTGCTCTAAAAGGGCTCTTCCCGCTTATTTTTTAGTTAGTGCTTATTTTGTGAACTCTGGTACATTTGTCTTATGTAGACAGCATGCATTTTTAGGATGGAATGGTTTGGCCGATTTTTTACCTCCTGTTTTGTCACAAAGCCGATGCCACTGTGTTGCGTTCCTCGCGTAAAGGAATCCACATCTACTCGTTTCCTATACTGTTGCATCCTCACTGTTGTATCTATTCTTTCCGTTATCTTTCATACCGGTGGCCTTGCCCACAGCACAGCGACACGAATGGTTTGTTCCATTTTTGTCGAAGATTTGCCCTCCGTCTAGCTGGGTGATGTGATGTTCGAGTTCTGCAGCCATTTTCAGACCCGTGAGCAGTGTGTTCGCTTTGTCGGTTACTTCGCCGTGTACCGATTTTGCATACCCCTGGCAATTTTTCACTTCATTTTAATGTTATTTACTATTCAAAATAGTAATAGTCAGTCATGGCGTGGCAAGATCCACAATGGGTAAGATGTATTCTTTCCCTTCCTCCCATTTCTAACATAGATTCTGGTTTTGGAAATGTGCCTTCATCATTGGATTATGGGTGATATCTGTCTTTTTCCCTTCTCTTGATAAAGCTACAACTGGTAAGCTTGCATCTTTTAGCATTATCGACCACTTCTAGCCTGGATGTTGATGGCTGTACTGGGTGGAATTGCCTTCATATATCTGCAGAATGTCTTTTTTATTGACTACGCTTATGAATTCAACGGGATCTGGTGAGTTAGCTTTACTTTTTGATTCGAGATGAGCACATTTTTTAACCTTTCGTTTTTTGATTTTTTAAGGTTTAGAAGGAGTAAGAAAAAGCCCATCTATCGGACCTGTAAGTTCGTTATTGAATTTCGAAGTTGTTTTTTTTGAGACATTTAAACAGAATAAAATAAAACTGGGCAAAAGCTATGCGGGCTGTTAGTTTTTTTGTTGAAAATTTTAAAACCTAGAATACGAGAGAGCAATGTTTTGTAGCTGTTTCTCAGCTCCTAAGGCTACCCAAAGGACTTTGGAATCGGCCATTTCTTTTTCGCTACAGAGAGTAATATTTGCGAGAGCTTTTTGTGACGGGTGCTACAAACATTCAAAACCAAAAAAATTGAGTGAACTTAGAAGAGTTTCTAGCCTGTTGGTACTTTTTTTAGTGCATGAAAGTGCCTGCCATTAGTGTCAGGCAGAAGAGAGGGTAAATTCAAAGGTACAGACTTTCGAAAAAAGATAACTGAATGCAATTTGCATAAATTATCATAATGAAAACCTGCTTTTTGTTATTTTTACGGTTCTTTTTGGCGGGTGGAGGGAGAGGGGAATTGGACACAGTGAAGTCCATTACCGCAATCCTTTTTGCTGCTTAGCAAACAAGAGCTTTTGGAGAGAAATGGACTTACTTGGCTTAGGCTATCCAAAAGCTTTTCCATCCGCTCATCTGAATATTTCTATTAATCTTTCTACTTTTGAGCCAGTTCAAAGGCTTAGAATGGAGGCCTTCATCTGATAGAGATCGCATCAAACATCTTAAGGTTGGGAGGTATTTTGCTAGAGGCGGGGGGGTGATGCTGGTGGACGCGTTGTCGTCGCCTTTTTGACTTGGTGATCACTTTCGCCCTTATAGCACTGGCATTTTTTAATCGACAAAAAGAAAGGTGCTGATTATGATTTTGAAGCCCAAAAGTCCCTGCTGAAGGACTTTGTTGACAACCTCTGGTGAACTTGGAGCTCTAGAAATGCCGCCCGAGGCAACTTAGCTCCTCACAAGAAGATTGGGTCCGATTCGGGCCGACTAAATTATGACTGCTGTGGAGGAATAGAGGTTACAAGGAGGGTTTTATTTATTGCAACGCGATTTTTTATCAGATATCTGTGGTGGTTAAGCACCCTGCGTGACGGAAACATTCGAGAAGGGGCGGTGGGAGTTGGGTTATCAAGACTAGATATCTGTTTTGCTTGCGGTCAGATGGTTTTGGGACGCCAAGAGGAGTCGGCGATCACTTGGGATGGCTTGGCAAATTGCCATCAAGTAAATGTTGTGGATGAGGGCGAGACGGTGCCGCCTTCTTTCGCATTTCCTCTTTTCCATATTCCAACTGGAGAGTAAATCGTTTCACTTGTATGAGGCCTGATCGACTAGTCCTGACTCCTGAAGGAGAAGACCTTCCACTTGCACACCTTTGTATTGCATCTTGCTTGCATCGACTGGATAGAACTTAGGACTGAGTGCTTTTTGGCCTTCAAGAGGAAAGGCACGATGGATACAGTTGAGTCCACAGACCACTACACATGCGGGCGTGGTCCTTCAAGAGGTAATTAGTGTACGGGTAGCCTTCAACACGTCATTTCCTACCCACTTGTTGCCTGTGCGAGTGAATTGCTTCATTGTTCATGTTAAACACGACTGAGAGGTTTTCTTTACGTGCCAGAGATGGGCAGGCAGTCCTTAAGAACGCGATTTGTCCCTTTGCTTGGTCCTCCACCGGAATCATTTTGATTCCGCCCTTTGATTTGGGGCCCTGTCCACCTTTCGGTTTAGTACCCTGCCCATGTACTACAAGACATTCGGCAGCCACTCTTCAAAGCAGAATAACTGGAGCCTGAGATTTATGCGTTGTCCTTAAACCTGAACGATCACCTGATACGGTTCTTTTCGGCCATAACTTGGTAATCCCTCCAAGTTGTCAATGTCAAACGTCCTTTAGTAAATTTAATTACGAGGAGGGTTCAGGAGAAGCGCGGGACAGTTTTCTCCCCATATATTAGGTCATGGATTCGAGGTCCTTGGTGTTATAGAGCCCTTAGGGTGAATAAGTGGGACAGAATGGGGAATCTGGAGACGAGATATAGCCCGACGTCGAGGTACCAGAGCCCCATATGAATGTGGATTTGCATATCAGCTCTCGGGCTGTTTTTCTTGTCCACTTTTGCAAAGCCAAATTTGATCCGAATAGGTGAGTAATCGGGTTGGTCGTCCAACTTTGACACTTTCTCGTTTATAGTAGGTTTTCGGAAGTGTCCGAGGATTAGTAACTATCACATCGGCGTCAAGGCACTTATTCAGTGGTAATTATTTATGCGACACTTCTTGTTTTTTCGGCAGCCGAGATTATTCAAAGGCGGTTATCTGACGTCACTTGCAAAGGTGACTGTCTTGCACGTCGTGTCTGGGATTTCAATCGGTCACAGGTGGTGTCGGGCCTACCTTGGGGAAGGTTGATGGGCCCATCTTATGAGTAGACGAATGCGTAGGCAGGTCTGGGAGGGTTGGTCCGGAGGCGGGTCGATGGGTGAATGGACAGCCTCGATTGTTGGACAGACCTGAGAGGGGGGAGGTGGAGAAATTATTAAACGCCTATTCCAGTCTTTTTTTTCTCTCCGTGTGCTTTGTAGTGATCTTCGTCCTCACTGCCACACTCTACCTAACCACATTTATCGCGTATTTTGTACTCTGGGCGTTGTGGGGCTACTTGAACGGTTGTGTCCTCAATGCAATGATTGTCTACGTCAATGTCTGCCTCACCGCACTCCTCCTTCTCCTCTCCTTCGCGCATCCAAGGAGTAAGTTCCTGACTGACTTAAATTTTATGGACTCTTACTCATTTTCACCTCAAATCAAACTCGATCGGCATTTATCAAGTTGATCTCGTCTCCCAATCAAGCGCATTCATTGGCTGGGTGCAGCAAATAGATTTTAGAAATGAGGGACGGCTGCGAGATGATAGCAAGAGACTTGATAGCAATCCGCGGTTCTTGAGATTCCTCTAGTTGATTGCTAACTGCCTTCCGTCTCCCTCACCCGGAGGAGATAATCCAATTGGACGCTAGCCGTCTACCTTGTCACGACCTACGCGTCTAGGCAAAAAATACGGCCAAGAAGCATCAGCGAATGACCTTCATTTATCATCACCTTGGCCACATTCGGCCATTCGCACTCCTGGTTGCTACCACAGGTGATGAATCACTGCTTCGGTTCATTGTCGTGACAAATAGCCTGTAGGCGTGGGCAAACAAGGCAAGACACGTCAACAGACACCTAATCCTTCTTACTGCAAATAATTAACAGCCTGGCTCCATTTTGAAGCCTCGATCAAACCACTCTCCTGTGAATGTCTTTGCTCTCGCCTCTCAACTACACATCTATCTTAGGTTTTGCCTTCAAAAACGGAGTGCACAAGGGGAATAAAAGGTTAGGGGAGGGGAGGCAGCTCAACATCTTCTGCTGTCGAGTTTCGATGCCCGCCCGACTGCAGGCTGCATGCGTCATCTCAACAAGGGCAATGGTGGGACAGGGAGTTGAATACGTACCCTGTGAGTTGTCTATTAATACAGGCTCACGTCGCGGTATCCACGGAATATGCGTCGATGCTGCAATGCCGCCATCGGGCTTGCCAGGCTCTGTGGTACCCAGCGGCCTTCGAACAGCCGGAAGGTGTCTTCCACGCAGCACAGTTTGAGGCACCTTTTGACTAAATGTTGAGCTCACGCTATCTACAGGCGAAAGCTTTCTAGTCACTCCTCACTCCACTTCCGCCTCGAAGTTGGTAGGGTTGATTTGAATCGCTTCCAAAAGACTTCAATCAATCACCTTAAAATGAACCGTCTGGATCCATGACCACAAAGTAGGCTTTGATCTGCGCCAATGTCGGAAGGGGGGGGTAAATCCAGTGACAATTGGGGTGAATTATTGATGTTGATGACGTTGACACCGAACGATGATATATCCACTCCTTGTTTCAACACTGGGGACGCTTTTGATGCGTTTGACTTCTCTAAAATCCTATCCAGTTGGCACGATCCCTCCAAAACAGGTTTTAAAGTTTCTTCCACGAATCCATCGTCTTCTCCTCATCCAACTCACTGAGCTCCTTCAATGGTTATTCTACGGTTATGGCTGCAAGGAGTAGCTTGCGACCGTCTACCACCCACATGACTGGCACCTTCCCTGTGATCAGAGACGTTGATGGATTTCCTGTAGCAAATCAAGCTCAACTGCCCCAACGTCGCCAGCGTCTTCACCTCCTCCACCCATGGAGGTCTCCCAATCAACCGTAGATGTTTCCCATGCACTATTTGATAGACTGGCTACTCATTTCAACAAATCCAATGTCGTCTGTGGACATAGTGTCGCAAGGGAACTCATGCAGTTGGAAAGGACCGCGGTCCCCATGACGATCACCTCTGCTCCACTGACAGATACCATACACAGTGCCTACTTTGACTGCAAACGAACTTCTTCAAACAACAGGGCGACGACAGTCTCCTACCACTTCAATGTGTCTCATGGATGAGGCCTTCCACTCCTTGACGTTTGCGCTGAAGGTTCACATCATGCATGAAAGTAGTCTTCCCTCATCTAACGGTGTGCGTCACTTCACACAAGTCGGAGGCGACGGTGGTGGTGGCGGTGATAGTGGTGGTGGAGTTGAGGGTTCAGTTTACACGGAATAGCACAACCAAGGGTAAACTTGTCAATCAAGTGCCTGGAATTCACAACAACAACAAAGTAGTCACAGGTAGATGGATGGAAGCCAGAGTCACAACCAGAGGAGAGTCACACACTGGTTGTGATGCTTCACGAGGTGCTTTCGGAGTGGTGGATCACCCCGATCTCGACTGTCACGGTGCGTGGATGGACCTCAGCCAGTGTACACGACCCACACTTCACCTCTGCGCCAAAGGTGCTATCAAGGGAAGGCCAGCACACACCGATTGGGTTGGTGGGGTGCCACAGAGCAACACCCAACCACTCGCATTCTAGACATGTGCTTCCACAAGCGGCTCTCATGAACCGCCTTCCTCTTCCCTCCAGCCAATCAAAAATCACGCACTTGTTGTGACACCTGCCATGCCACCGTCTGTACACTCCTCAGTGGGGATCGTTGACTGATTGAGCCCTTCCAGCTCAGGTTTTTGAAGCAATACGACCTGATGAAGCCACTTCACTTCCGGCAATTTTGTGACTTAGACTTTTTACCTCCTATTTGTCAATCCACTACTGCTATTGCCACAAAATGCGAGGGAATAACATCTCTCTCCCTCCTGGTAAACCGTTGCCTCCTGTGAGGAGACGAAAGCCAGAAAGTCTCCATTGATTAGTTGAATTTATTACCTTCGAGTTATTGGGTTATGGAGGTCCGAGATGGGAGCCCTATGGCCGCAGTTAAGTCTTCAAAGATTGTTGACCTGTCGAACTACCACGGCAACAGTTCTTGCAGTTTTAATGGTCCGCAACAACGAATAACTGACACAAGAGTGCTCGTAAAATTTGCACTCCAAACGACGCAAAAGGCGGCCACATCACATGTCGTGGGTTGGGGGTGTATGGGGTGTGTGAACGACTGCTTCTTAATTAATTTCACACGAGAAAGACGACTAATGAATGGGAATGTGAAACCGTGCAACAAAGCGTTCATTGTCTTTCCCCTCCACCAGTAGGTGCCATTTCGGCGCCACGGGGGTGGGCGTCATGGTTTTACGATTGGTGTCAGCGGAGAGAGCAAAGTGGGGTGCTCTGGCATGTTTTTGCGTCTTAATGTTTCACTCTGATGGACCTTACTTTTGATAGCGTAAGGATTCTCTGTATGTGGACGCTTATATCGATTTAAGTAGAACCATCGACTGTGTAGGAAATTGGGTGGCATGGGGAATTCAACCACCACTGGGTAGCTGCTAAATTGTTCTAAAGTCTCGCTAATTGTATTGCTGTTTTTCAAAAGCTGATCTGTGCATCAATTCCTTAGTAAGAAACATTTCTCATCTATTTTATTGTTTTAAAATTGGTTAATCATTTTGTTATCCGATAAACCAATAAGAAACACGTCAAGCAGTTGTGATTGGCGAGTTCTTCCCTTTTGAAGCTCCTGTTCATGCTGTATCGTTCTATTACTCTTCTGTGACAAGGCACAGACGGAGCGATGGGCGTGGCTGGGAATCCATGACTCAGTGCGAAAGTGACGACCATGGAAAGCTGAAGAGTTGATGCTGTTAGGTGCTTCGAAGGTCACTCATGCCTAATCATCCACTTTCTTTTGCCATCTTTTAGTTAGGAGTCAAAATCTCTACCTCCCCGGTGCTGTGACGGCAGCATTTGCTGCCTATCTTACTTGGTCCGCCGTCATGAGCCAACCGAAAAGTGAGTTCTTGGATACCCTTTTTGCTCTGCTCACCGGGCTCATTTGCTTGTTTGAAAAATGATATCTCTTTTTACACACTTTATCACACTTACCTCTCTCTCAAGCCTCAATGTCAAAAGCCTTAATCGGCGTGTATCAGAAATGTCTCTCTTCGTGCAGGAGGTATGGCAAGAGGGTTACTGCCAGAGCGCGGAGGTACAAAGCTTGACCGAAGGGTCCCACACAATTAGGTTCACAGTCAAGTGGGTGTCTAGCGTTTTGGCAGTTAGGAGTTCACGCTTCGAGGTGACTCTGGAACTCAATAATGGCAAGGACCTGAACACCTGTGGAAGATGGCCAACAACTTGAGAGTATCTCGTGCTGCAGCCTCTAGCTAAGCCATATGAACGGCAAGAATCACCTTTAAAATTGTCATTTCTAGTGGAAAATTTTGAAATGAAAAACAGTCATGCTAAATACGTCATTACCTGCTGTTTGATAAGCAGCATAACGTTATGTTCCATTTTTTTTGCCCTCGCTTTGAAACGGAATTTGCATTTGCGTCAGTGCAGGCGAAGGAATACGCTACGCAACTTATTATCGGCTCTTTTACTCCGCTGGTCACATTTGAGGGAGTTTGCTCGCCTCTTTTGCATATTTACACAGCTGGATGTGAGTGTACTTTGAAAGGGGATGGATAATGTCACCTTTTTGTCGCCTTTTTGAAGTGTATTAGCGGGGAGGAGTCGTAGCTTGAAATAGGTTCACTTGTTTTAGATGCCGGGAGGAGAACTGCCTAGCTGAGATGTAGTGTAGAGCCTCGAGTCTCTCTAGAATTCGCAAGAAGTCATATTTTCACAGCTACGAGGGCACTGAAGTGGCTTGGAGGCCACGTCGCCGAGTAAACGTGCTACACGCGGAGCTCTGATTGCCGTCAAATGTCATTCTTTTCTTTCCTGTTAGGCACTCTAAGATGGTAGAGCCTTCCACGCGGTTGAAATAGATGTGTACACTTTTCGATGTTGTGCCGGTTACGACGGGTTGACAGTACTGATGTGCGTCAGTCCATTTTTCTTCTGCTCTCGACTCCTCTTCTCTTGCTTCCAAACCGCCTACGTATCATTAAGTGACTAATAAGTCGGGTTAAGGTGGTTCACGCACGTTTACTCAACCCTCTCCGATTTGAGTCGTGTGGAAACACCTCTCACCGAGCAAACACTTCCTTTGTTGGTTGTGAATGATCGGCTCACGACGCTGAAGGCTAGTTAACACCTGGAGGCTTTCCCGCTCTCTCGGGAGATAGGCGACGTGCCAATGCTCCCTTTAAGGCCTCTTTTAGAATCGCTTTAAACTCCCTTCCTCCCTCATAGGTGTGGTTCGAGGCATATCGGTGGAGAAACAGGCCATCCAATTCTTCAATCTACGTCTTCACAGCAATCGCAGTGCGTCGCATAGGCTAGCGATGAATCGGACGGGTTTGTTGATGGACAACATCTGTTTGCCCGCCATTCTGCATCGGCCCTCGGCGTTGGATCACATCTCCGACCTCTTCGCGGCACTGGGCATCATTTTTGTCGTTGGTGGATCCATCTACTCAAGGTTTGAGACACTGATTTCCCACAATTTTACCGTCACTCGAGTCGTGTATTTATTTGGTTCTGGATTTAACACCTTGGAGAGGTCAAAGGTCAGGCAGTTCAGGGTACGATGAGCGTCCAGATGGGAAACGGATGTGAAAGCAGAGATGATTAGCGTGCTAATCCTTATTCTGTCCATTCTAAGGCGGCATCACCTCATCTTCGGGTTCGAGGTTGTTATTTATCGCCTAAAAGATCTCTTTGCCTTTGAGTGGTGAATCCCCACCTTCCATCCGCGCTGGAAGTGGCATCGAATTTGTGCGACTGGATGAGGCTTGGTTGTCAGTTTCAAGGATTGAAATACTTTCTCAAGTGAGCTGCCTCCACGTTTGTCGTGTTTCTGATCCTGGAATCGTCGGCAATTGTCCACTGGGGATGCCTGCAACTCCAGCAGTACGTTCGTGTCCGACTTCCCAGAAGGTCAATTAATGGCTTAGTCTCCAAGCCTTCTAGAGGGTCGTGCTTCTGCTCAATCCTGCCTAACTGATCCACACACTCGTCAGAAGTGTGCTGTGACTGTGCACAGATAGCACCTTGAAGGTCAGCTCCGAGGTTGACACATTCTCCGACAGCCTCTACTCCACGTACACCCTGTCCGTACCTCCTTGGACAATTAAGGCGTCTGTCCTGAGGTCCTCATCCACTACTTGCTTCACCTCACTCAGCGTATGGACACTCTACTTTATAACAAAGTCCTTTGACTTGCAATTTGGTGGCTTTGGATTCCAAGACTCCCGCATTAGCTTGCATTTCCCTTCAACTTGAGGCTGGAGCCTTGGAAAGCCTTGTGACCCCCACATTCGACGCCCCTAAAATATGAAAGTAGGCAATTTTAGGATTGTGATGCTGTCTTTATTCACAGCAATCTTTGCTGAAAGAAAGCGCTTTCATGATCATAAAACCGGGATTTGGGAGTGTTGAATACTCACTGTTGTCATGGCAACGTTTCTTACTTGATAATAAAAGCAGCGATAATAAAGGTGAATGATTCTCATCGCTGTCTCTCGCCTTTTTACTGCTCGATCCAAGACAGGTGATAGACGTACTCGGTAAAGCAACTTGTCTGTGGAAGTGAAGAAGGAGGACCCAAACACAATCACCCCTCCATTGTGCTCGTAATTGCTATCACCTCCCAACTGTCCAATCTGATCTGCCTCCACGATCACGTGATAGTGGAAGGTTAGGAAGTGTCGATGCGCCTTCGGGAAGCATAATCGGGAAAACGCAGTGGAGATAAGGATGAGGTTGGGCCATCGCCTTCTCCCTTACCTCTCTCCATCTTTTCTCTAGTACTTTCCCAACCAAATGACTAATCCTAGTTTCTTTCGATTTTTTTTCTCCACTTGTTTACATTCGTATTGTCTCTCGCCTTTTCATACCAGTCCGAATGTAGAATTGCGCCTTTTCCAAAAAAAGGTGGACATGTTGCTTACACTTTGGAATACCTTCCAATGCCTCCCTCTGCACTGAAAAAAAAGGTCCCGTTTCAAGGTCGAAATGCTATTGGTTCATGGACTCGCCTATTGTTTTGAGGCAAAAAGAGTTTTTCTAGCATTTTTTTCGTCATTCTTTCGTGTTGTGGACCAACAATTCACCTTCTAGTTGAATGCTTTGCATTTCCACGGATCTTCACAGTGTGGTTTTCATGCTCCATTGGATGTGCCTTATGAGAAATGACCTTCAGAATGGTGACCAGTTCATAGAGGATGGTCGAGAGCTTTCAGATGTGACTTCCTATCTGCGGTGGTTAAATTACTCATTAAGATTAGTGACGAGCTTTTAATAGTCACGTATTGCCTTCTTGGCGCATAAAAAAAAGTAATTAAAAGCGTCGTTTAAGGTTCCACCTCCCTTGCATCATTCGCTTGTTCCTAGTGGTAGGTGCGGTACTCAGAATCAACTCTTGTTGGTGGTGGTGAGGGAAGGAGAAGGCAAGTACGCAAGAGCTTATCGGTGAACTCTTAGTTGCGCAGTTTGGCGTCCTCATTCACCAGTTGCTTTGCTCATGTGGAATTCATTATGACACGACACGTGAGTCGACCGCTTTGTGCGTCGTTTTGAGCGTACTTTTTACGATATCTTTTGTGTTACTAAGGAATGTGTGCTGTTTGGGACTTGGAAAGTGCAAGAAATCTGGTTGTAGAAGTTGAGCAGGTCACTCACGCCTCCAACTTCTGACCTCTACGGGTGCAAGTCTTCCTCCTCGGACCTTCGACTCCCGCTAATCGGTGGTTGCGTCACCTGATGATTTGATCTGGTTGGATTTGACCGCAATTCTACTTGTCGATTCTCCATTCAATTCATTGTCATGCATTAGCCAGTGTCGTGTTCAATGACTTGAAGTTGAGAAGATCAACTAATCAATGGAGACTTTCTGGCGTTTGCCTCCTCACAGGAGGGAGATGTCAATCCCCCACCTCTCATGTCAAAAGCAGTAGTGGGATGATAACTAGAAGGCAAAAAGTCTAAGGCACAAAATTACCGGAAGTGAAGTGGCTCCACCAGATCGAGTTGCTTCAAAAACCTGAGCTGGAAGGGCAAGGCAGAAGAGGTCATCCAAATAATGCACCACAATCAGTCAACGATCTTCACTGAGGAGTGTACAGTCGGTGGCATGGCAGGTGTCACAACAACTGTGTGATGCTTGGTTGGCTGGAGAGAAGAGGGAGGCGGTTCATGAGAGCCGCTTGTGGAAGCACATGTCTAGAATGCGAGTGGTTCGGTGTTGCTCTGTGACACCCCACCAACCCAATCGGTGTGTGCTGGCCTTCCTTTGATAGCACCTTTGGCGCAGAGGTGAAGTGTGGGTCGTGTACACTGGCTGAGGTCCATCCATGCACCGTGACAGTTGAGATCGGGGCGATCCACCACTCCGAAAGCACCTCGTGAAGCATCACAACCAGTGTGTGACTCTCCTCTGGTTGTGACTCGGGCTTCCATCCATCTACCTGTGACTACTTTGTTGTTGTTGTGAATTCCAGGCACTTGATTGACAAGTTTACCCTTTGTTGTGCTAGTCCGTGTAAACTGAACCCTCGACTCCACCACCACCGTCGCCTCCGACTTGTGTGAAGTGACGCACACCGTTAGATGAGGGAAGACTACTTTCATGCACGATGTGAACCTTCAACGCAGACGACAAGGAGTGGAAGGCCTCATCCATGAGACACATTGAAGTGGTAGGAGACTGTCGTCGCCCTGTTGTTTGAAGAAGTTCGTTTGCAGGCAAAGTAGGCACTGTGTATGGTATCTGTCAGTGGAGCAGAGGTGATCGTCATGGGGACCGCGGTCCTTTCCAACTGCATGAGTTCCCTTGCGACACTATGTCCACAGACGACATTGGATTTGTTGAAATGAGTAGCCAGTCTATCAAATAGTGCATGGGAAACATCTACGGTTGATTGGGAGACCTCCATGGGTGGAGGAGGTGAAGACGCTGGCGACGTTGGGGCAGTTGAGCTTGATTTGCTACAGGAAATTCATCCACGTCTCTGATCACAGGGAAGGTGCCAGTCATGTGGGTGGTAGACGGTCGCAAGCTACTCCTCGCAGCCATAACCGTAGAATAACTATTGAAGGAGCTCAGTGAGTTGGATGAGGAGAAGACGATGGAATCGTGGAAGAAACTTTAAAACCTGTTTTGGAGGAGTCGTGTCAACTGGATAGGATTTTCATTGCAGAAGTCAGCTGCATCCAAAGCGTTCCACTTCTTTGCTTCTTTTTCCATTCCCTTCATTCAAAGGTTACTTTATGGTCGTAGATCCACATGTTTCATTGGAGAGGATTTTAAAGTTCTTTGGCTTGGGAGACATTGACACTGTGTTGGATGGAAAGCGATTTAATTCCATTTCTGTTGAGTTGGATCGAGATGGCTTGAATTGAATCACACCGTGTTGAATGCAATCGGTTTGAGTGGAAGGGGTATTGCATTCTCCACTTCGTAGAAGAGACTCTCAGTTGATGCCATCTTCCAGGTAGGTATGGCAGGAGTTGGGGACTCGTGGAATACCTATCCAACTCCGTTACCCCTGTCATTCCGCCTGTTGGGGATGTTGCATTGTATCATCCACGTTGTGTATATTTCCCTTTCAGCATGCGAGCCACGCTGCAGGCTAAGCGGTTGGGCATCAAAACTCGACGACAGAAAATGGTACGTTGGCTCCTCTCGCCCCCCTTCCCCTCAACTCCTCTAACCTTCTAGCTCCCTAGTGTGATTCATTTTTGGAAGCAGAACTAAGGCATGCATCGAGTGGGGAGGTGGTTTGAACAATTTCGTGAATCGGAGGTAGGCTGTCACATATCTGCATTACGAAAAGCTTAGAAGTGGCATTTAGGGTAGTTGCGGTGCCTCTTGAGGTATTCAGAGCGTCACGTATGTGTGACACTTGATAGAATGCCACATTTATGTGATGCTGTTAATTAAATCGATGTGATATCAGAAGCGACCTGTTCTAGACCTCTTAAGCTATCATCGCGTTAGCTCGTCAATGTCGCATCGCATTACATCTGATTAATTCTCCTTTCACCCTTATCCCCCTCCAGAAAATCATCATTCAAAAGATGTTAGCCGAGGCGAAGGAGGAAGAGAAGCAGCAGCGTGAGGTGATAGGAAAGATGGAGAATGCTTCTTTGGCTAGTCCAACTCTACCTCCTCCATCTTCCCAGTCTTGTACCTGCTTTGGCACCGAAAGACGCAAAAAACGCCGTAGAATGGGTATGCTGGTGTATTGACCATTTTAATGGCACTTCTCGAGGTTCATAGTCGGGAGCCTATTGAATTAGTTATTTGATGAGTATCAGGCATAACTAGAGTTAGATAGGTTCCAAATCGGGGAGCTACAGGGGCCTGCTTCATTGCCCTTTTCCCACAACTCCATGCAGAAGTTTTAAGTAATAGACAGTCTACTAATTACGCCCTTTCAGTAGTATCACGCAACTTAAGTCTTGTTCTTGTTTACCTAGTCCTTGAAATGCTTAAAGAAGTTGTCAGCTCAACCAATCCCTCTGAATCTGGATCAGTTTCTTCGGCGAATGTTCCACCAGTCAAAAATCCTCACGAATCTCTTCGACGAGAGGTTCTCAAAAAACGTCTAGGCTTAACCTCTCCATCATCCGCGCCACAGCTGATTCCATCGCCTCAACGAGGTATTGAGGTGCTCGCAGTGGGAGAAATCAGGCCTTCCTCTAACTCGAAAATGGCTTCTCCTGTTTCTGTCAACGTGAATTGTCTTGTAGACGCGTCCACTCTTCCACATCGGCCTTCGGCTTCTTCTTCTGCTCGACGACGCCTAATTTCGGATTCGGGAAGAGAACGTCCATCGTCTGTTTACGGAATTCTGAATTTCCCGTTGATGCGGGATCTCAAGGATTTCATGTCCATAGACGACGTGAGACTGGAGAAGGCTCGATTTGTGACTGAGTATCTCGCCGGTGACGAGGGAAGACACTTGCTACATGAGAATAGGGAAATGGCCGAGTCTGTCAGTACGTGTGTAACAGATGGAGTTGGTGGTGTGTTGAGGTAGCGAAAGACTTTTACACATCCCTCCCTTTCCTTCATCTTCTACAGTGTCACTGGCTGAAGTTCTCCTCCCTCAACGATCACCGAAGGATCGTTTTACCATCTACAATGAAGCCATCCTTACTGTCTACTCCTATGCCTGGTTCCACTTCACCTTCTGCCTGGCGACTCTCTTTATGATGGCTCAGTTGACTAACTGGTACAAGTAAGTCAGGCGACTGTGACATACTACTTATTAATGGCATTTAAGTAGCACACGTCGAGCAAAGAGATTTGGATTTGTTATGAACTTAGTTGGCGCACTTGTAAACGGAAGTTTCAGTGTCGAGGTTGTCTGAATCCTAGCCAGGCTACCAACCAGGAGGATAAATCAACACTGGGGCGTGACTTGTGTGCACTAGGCCTTGACGCCGACTAGTGGAGACTGGCGGTAGCTGGTCCAAGACTGCGCCTGAGCCTGGATTACTTGATCATCCTGGTGATGCATACCTTTGAGATTGGATTGACTATGGGACTGGAATCGACATTTGTGTACCTAAATTGTAGGCACAGTCAATCAGAGGAGCGTGAGTGAGGTTACGATTTCTGGATTGATTGGAGCGTGTCCAAAAGAATGCAACTTTTCAGGGTACTGAACGCTGACATCAGTATCTGGTGAATTTGGATCCTGCTCTATTCACTTCCCCACCTCGTAGCTCTGAACTCTCCAGCTTGCAGGCGTTGATGGAGTCCTGTACCAAATCCAACTATGCATGCTGCTTGACAATTGCATTTAAGTAGTTCTCGTCGCTCAAAATGATTTGAGTGTGTTATGAACTGAGTTTGCGTCGTTGTAAGCGAGAGTTCCTATGCTGACGTTGTTTGGGTCCTTGCAAAGCCACCAACTAGATGGCTGATTCAACGCATCAATGTGGTATGTGGGCACGAGCCCAAATACCGACGGGTGGGGACTGTCGAGGGCTGAGGCGAGACTGCGTCTGAGTCTGGGTCACTGGGTCGGTCTGGTAATGCGTACCTTTGGTAATGGATTGCCCACAGGAAGGTTCTGAAGGGTTGAATACTGACGTCTCCTTGTGGTGCATGATTAGTACTCGTATCTGGGGCGGAAGCGACCATGGAGAGAATTTGTTGAGTCTCCTACCTGACTGTTTCCTAGTAGTAACTAGTGGATGTGGATTCCACTCTTCTCACTTTTCTATCTCCTAGCCCTGAACTCTCCAGCCTGCAGGCGGTGATGGAGTCCTGGGCCAACATGTGGATGAAGCTATTCTCGGCTTTTTTGGCCCTGCTGCTCTACCTCTGGACCCTCTGTTTCATGCGATTCTGTTTCAGTCGAAGCCTCATTCAAACTCCTCTCAATCCAGCAACGCATTGGGTCTCTAAAGAGCCCGAAAGCGATCACGGCAAAAAGAAAAAACCAAAATCGCTGCCTTCAAGGGTCTAGAAAGCAAATCTGGATGCATTTTTTGGTGTATTTTCATCCATCAGTTAGTACGATTATTCATTCATTGATATCTGAAATGCGATAATTTATCCTTAAGCTTTTGTTCTTCTTCTCTTGGGGTGGGTTTCTTCAAATGTGGCCAAAAAGGTAGTAGCAGCCTAAAGCAGAATTTGACATCAGTGTGAGTCTTACGAGATCCGTTGGTAGACATGGTCCAAGAAGTTCCAGGAGCAAAATCTCGCCCTGGACTGCTTTCAGATAGCCATCGAAGGTTATTTTTCCCACACGATCAACGTCCTAGCTCAAGATTAAGTAAGCACAAAAGCTTGTAACCAGTAGTTTAAAGGCATATTCCACCAAATCTCTGATTATTTCGTCACTGTCCTCGTTGTCAGCTTGCTAAAAGGGAATTTTGGGCTCAAACTACCGATCTTACATTGGCTAAACTCAAACTCAAAATTTGGAAAATTTCGTCCCTCGATATTATCCCGTCATTATTTAAATCATACACAGAGAATGTGACTAGGCCATTCGAAACAAAATAAAGGCATACAGAGGGCTTTTTCTCGCAGATCACCTCGAAGTATGACTGACAGGCCCTTAACCCACTCTTCCATTGAAATTACTCCATCGGAATTAATATCGAAAACAGCAAAAACTATGAAATAGTAGAGGATTAGATGCGCTTACTTCTATCAAGAATAAAATCGTCAGTAAGATTAAATATAGTAAAAAATGCATGACGAAAAATGCTTCTATTTATTGTTGCGTTTTTGGTCTTTGAAACAGTATCGACGTACATTTTGAGGAGCGCCTCGGACTCTGATCTAGTGACTTAATGCTTATGGTTGAGACGTAATACTCATTACATTTTGTGCTTTGTGCAAGTCTTTCTGAGGCTTTGGAAATTCGTTTTCGCAAAGTTACTTTAGACATAGCTACATTAATCCGAGCGGTATTGACTCAAGGGCAGAGCCTTTGTTTATACTGGTTGGCATAAATGCTTTAGCGAGTCCAGTAAATTTATCAAAGAAACGAAGGGTAAATGTTACATCGTATATGAAGGCAATTTTGCTTTGAGTGACGCTTTAATGAAGTCCATTGTTCTTCAGTCAGCTTTATAGCCAATTTGACTAAGCATGTAATTTTTAATTATTTCACGAACGAATTGGTAGCAGTTAGCGTTTACTACAAAAGCAAAGTGCTAAGAACATCATACATGCGGTCCGACTGGCGGTGGAGCGATTACTAACCTTAAATCAAGGTTGTTGTTCCAATTCTCTTTGGTGCTTCTTCCACCTTTCAGTACCCTTTAGGCGTCTGACCGGGTTCCAATCAGCTACTAGTGATTTGAAGTGGCATCATTTATTTGCGCAGATAACTCCACAATATAAGCAGAGTCAGAACTTTGGGATGAAATATTCCCCTATATTTTGAACCATGCAGCCCTACTGAGCCATAATTTTACTATAAAATTCCACCTTTTTTAATTTGCTTCTACGGTGCCTTTTCCATTTGAAAGGTTGTAAGTTAGGGTGGCACCTATTAGCAAATTTTGTACTTAAAGTCCCTTCTGAAGCCGTAAGAATTTTGCTGGCATAGACTGGCCTCACCATAGAGAAGGCCGAAAGACCTGCTTAGAAGTTGTTTATACTAGATAGCCGCGGCACCAGTGAAGGTTTTGGAAGCTTGTTCAGTAAATTGGCACGTTGAACAAGGTCAATCTACCACATGCTGCCTATTTATTGTAAAGCATCATCTTCAGCGTCATGCGTCATGTCATTTTATTTTCCTTGGTGGTGCCGCGTGTAATGCTTTGTTTGTTCGAACTGCCGGTTTCGGTCACTTGGGTGACCATATTGTACTGAGCCGGTTGAGCGGCTCCCGGGAGGTGCCAACAGCCCCCAAGTCCTCCGGTTCCAGAATATATATTCTGCCCCGGTACTATGCCTTCCTTTACCTTAAGGGAAGTCTCGGGACGCTACATTTGTGGCAGTGGAGAGTGGGCCCGACTTTGATGGATTTCATCCTTCTCCATACCGCTTCTGGCAAACTTTGGCGGTGTGAAAGGAGTGCATGTGCTACGGATGGGAGAACCTCTGGCATCTCGTAACAGAAGGGCCGAGATCGAAGTCCAGCTTCGGCACCACTCTCTCTCCCTCGTGTTCTGTAAGGAAGCTATTAACAGCTGAAGCGACAGCAGCCTTGAACTCCAAGTCCAGTGCAACTGCCAAGGGGGATCAGCGACGTTGTGGTCAAGCATCCTCCGTTAGCTCTCTCTCCTGTTCTCAGATGTAGAATGTGCAGGATGCCATTGGATAGCATCGTTTTATGCTTTGCACACTTGGATCGCATGCATTTTGTTCCTATGAGGCCCGACCGCCACATTTGCTCAGGTTTCTACGATGCCCTTATGTTTCTTCTACGGTATCAATTAAGCCTGGAATCGCAATATGTGTTGTGTGTGTCTCGACCCATTCGAAAACTTGAATTCGTACCTCCATCTTTCATTGGACCACATTGTCGTGGAAGAGGACGGCCAAGGAGCGCGCATTTACTGCACCGAGTGCTACGCGGAATAGATGGCACTACAGGAACACATGCGTTCGAACCTCAACGACTTGGACGGTTAGCTCGTGGGTGCTTCTCGCAGCACTGATTACGTTGTGATGGCTGACACGGGAGGCGGACGAAGGGGAGCGTCGGGGACGACGCTCGAAAGAAGAGAGGGGCAGTGTAATACTTTGTTTGTTCGAACTACCGGTTTCGGTCACTTGGGTGGCCATCTTGTTCTAGCCGGTTGGCCGGCCTCCAGGCGGTGCCAACAGCCCCCAAGCCCTCTGTTCTCGGGTTTTTTATATTCTGCCCTAGTACTGCGCCTTCTTTTACCTTAAGGGGAGCCTCGGGACGCTACAATAATGCTTGGGCAGGACATGCACATATATATATATATAGTAAACACAAGCAAATTGAGCCCGCTGGCATGGCTCAGAGGCCAGCCTAGCTGGCACAAACGATGCAGCCGCAAAGTATAACATACCAACACATCAACATGAATTCTTATAACTAAAGACAATAAATAGATTGGTAGATTTTATCCAAATGTGTCAAAAATAAATGCGGCTGCTTTTCGCCAGGGTAATCAGTGATGTAATTCAACGAGTTGGCTGCGCAAAGTGCAATCAAGGCTACTGGAGTTTTAAAGAAGAAAATCTCAATTTTCTTTAATCCAGAATATGGGACTGTGGTTTTAATGCTGCCTGCAGCAACATCTGTGTAGTATAAATTCTCCAGTGACGAAAAAAGGTATCAAACTAATCCCTAATGCATTCGTTTCAATTTATAAAACGATATTCCAATTAATAATTGTATTTAATGACACAAAATGTGTTGTTCTAATAGGTCCATTTGCGATCGCCTTTTTAACGCGTCGGCATTTTGTTGTGAGAACTTGGCCTTCTGTTTTTCGAATTCACTAATTGATTTGTGTTTTCGTTCACCCCTAAGCCCCATTCACCTTGTTATATGGTACCATTGCATCCCATTTGCTATGTGCACTGACTATTTTTGCAGCAATACTTTGGTTTTTGGATTTTGACTTGTCTCTATCGATCCACTTTTCGTTGTATCACAAAGAAAACTAATGCTATGATTGAATACTGTACCAAGAGGATCCTTACCATCGCTCTTGTCGTCCTCGTTGTGTATGTTGCATTTGTTTTTGTTTCTAATATCTTCTCCTCTCTAGAGTTGCTTCCATCATCTTCTTCATAGAAGAGTCAGTCACTTTCGCCCTACGTCCACAGCGGCTCACTTTTGATAATGTTAATCCTTGCACTGAAAATCAATCATTCCACTATCTAACATCCTGTCAACCCTGCAGCCGAGTCGACATGGTAAGCTTCTGATTGCTCTTTCTCATTTCAAATGCGATTTAAGCAAAATGGGTTTTTCGGTCTTGTTTTTTGGATTATTTTCACATAATTCGGTTTTCCATCAATTTTTATGTTTCTAGCTTATAATTAGCTTTCTTCCTTGACATGTTTTCTCTGACGGTAGTCTTTTTCCATGACCTTGCTGTCTGCTATATGCGGTAAACCAGTTAGATAATATTTTCAAGAGCATTCAGCAGACTAGTCAAAGCGTGTACGCCTACATCAGATGGCCGAATGGTTGTGTGTGTCTCTGGATTTAGTGTATTTCGCTGGATTATCACAAATCCCAACCACTCCATATTCTTAATGTTTTCTGGTTTCCCATCCGCAAAGAACTAATGTCCAGGGATTTTACATAAATAAAATGCTTCATTACGCCCGTTGCTCAAGGTTAATGTTCGCTTTTCTTCCCCCTTATATCCACAAGTAGATTTGTGTTTTAGAGATTGAACAGGCTGTAAGTAGCCTTTAAAAATAGAGAAGATGCTTCAGTCTCATATGTCTTATGACTTTTGCTGGGTAAATTTGCTCATAGAACCACCCGAACACTGACATATGTGCCTATACATTATTCCCATCTTCGTGGTCCTCCACTGAACAAATTCAGTAGGAATTATGGAAGAACTTACGAGTATCCCTCACTTTCCCTCTTGCATTCTCTATTAGGTATAAATAGCCACAAAAGAGTCACCATTTCTAACCTCGGTTGTTGTCATTGCATGGCTCAACCGCATATTATGTCTTCGTTCACGCAAATCTGAACAGGTAACTGACAAGTCACATCGGCTCATCCAAGGGTGATTACACCATTGAGGCTGCTTTGAAAGTACTGGTTGTGCTCTGGTTGGAGGGTTGGTAGGGAAGTTGGTGTAATTTGTTTTTTACGGTTTGATGTGAGATTCAATCACTTTGGAGGTGTTCTCGCTCTTTTCTTTCTATGGCATTTAGGTGTAGCTTTTAAGAATATTGGTCTTATACCCGCTTTTCATCATTCTACTGATAGCTTGACGGAATAGGGTCAAATTCTAGTGCATTGATCTTTTGTTTTATTTTTTTCCACTGAAATCCGGGATCGTAAACAGCTTTGCTTCTTGCCACTTTTATTTGACAATCTCCTTGAGTATTTCTACTTTTCGCTTCGCACAGAAATCGGATCCAGCCTGCAAGGATACGAGTCATCGAGTTCAAGTCGCCTGCGATGGCATCAAACCGAAGGCCGACAACAAAAACGGGGATAAGATGGCTGATGCAAGCACCTCCAAATGGGTGTCCTGCGATCCCAGAACATTTAGTGATCTGCAAGCGGAGCGGCGGAGTTTTGTCATCTTTGAAGCCTTCGTTGGATGCTGTGGTCTCGCCTCCTATCTCTTTGTGCGACGGCAGCATCGACGGCTCGATCAGAGGCTGGTGGACAGGGTGAATAGACAGATTTCGGCTTCTAGCTGACAGGGTTTCGTATGGTTAAGAGAGTTTTCAATTGTGCCCTATTCTTCCGCTTTCCTTTCGATCGGAACGGGACCAGTAGTAAACGGAGGCTCTACTGATTTCAATTTGAGTAGCGTTTCAGTGTTATGCGCCCTGAACAAAGCGGCCGGATGCAGCGTCCGATTGTGGACCAAAAGCTATTCCTGCTTATTTTGATTAATAAGCCCGCAATGGCCCTTCTGAGCTTGCGTAGTACGCGCGTGTGAGGGTGTGCATTGCGGGGATTAATTTCTAACCAGACATCAGTGGGACGGAGCGGGGGGGTTTAGTTTGTGTCACGGTAAGTTGAGGCATATAGCTATCAAAACACGTAGTTGGAGTGCATTCGCTGTTTAAAAATGCAGTTTAGTCTAGCTATTTAGGCTAATAATGGTTTGTAGATAGAGCAGGTTGGATTTGGGTTGCAGAAGAACAACACGGGTAAGATGTTGGGTTTTAGGAAAAGAGTGCATGCAGGCAGCACAAAATGTATAAACAAGCTGCAGTGTAGCGCAAAAACTATGCTGAATCCTCTGCCACCTACATCAGGACGTCATAACAAATATATGCAGAGTTATTTCTTAAACATCAGTGGCTCTGCGCCAACTATTTCTTTTTGAGCCTGTTCAGCGTTGAGGTCGTGTACATTAAAATTTGGGAAAGGTGCTAATGGTCCGAAGCATTTTTAACAGTTTTATTTCGCAATTTCTGCTCCCAATGTTTAGCCCTTTCAACATTGGCAATGCCTCTTAAAACTGCAATTTTCCTTTTTCTGATTGGTTAACTTTAAGGTTTACTCTGATTTGATGTTGACTTAGCCTGGAATGTGATTTCTTTTGATCTCATGTGGTGGAGTGGAAGGGGAGCGGTTTATTAATGCTTGATTTAACTGATGATGAATGTTGTGCCCTAGCACTTTCCTTTTTCTTTTGTTTCCTTGTGTACGCAGGAGGGCAGCTGCTGAAAAAGTGCCTTTTATTTGTAGGTCGGCTTTTTATTCACCGCATTTTCGTAATTCTCCAGGTTTATGAAAAATCAAATGGTAATACAATTCAGACGGAACGCTCTCGTGCCACATACCTTCGTGAAAGCATTCACGTGGCATTTCAGGATGGAGTCGCAGCATTCCAGGCTTGTGCCTGTAGTTTGGAAAACGCCATTGCTCGCGTTACTCTGGGTAACATGGCCCTTCTTGCTTCGATCACCATTCATGGCCTATTGATGCTAAAGTTTGCGTGGAGAGATGCCTATGGTTCTACTTGTAACGTTTTCTACCGGTAAGGATTTCCGTTTTCGTTCTTTGGTCCGGTTTATGTCTGCTAGCGTGGTCCCTATTCCAAATTCACCTTGTTAGACTCTTCGAAGACTTCGCGTGCAACAATTCTTTTTATGGTTTTTCCTGTTCAATATTCGAAAATTGATTTGATGGAATTTGGATATTCGTGGCGTAAATAATTCCATGAACTAGAGAGTGGAGGCGTTTCTGAACACCTTACATGGTTAAATTTAATAGGCAGAAAGGCGATGGTTGGTGAAAGTATGCTATACTGCTTTAAAACAGGGAAACTCAGTTGTGGGAAATTATTCCTTTGAAGTATTCCTCAAGGTCTATCCGATGCTGTATCTCCTGCCATTGCTGCGTCACGTTTCGAGGGGCTTGGATGTTGATCCTACCTTCGCTTTAGGTCATAGCCCATTTGGGATCAATATCAGTCATTTGCCTAGAGGAAACTCGCTACTCCCAAACCTTCGGCAAATGTACGGGGTTTAATGCTTTATCTTCACCTCCACCTGTTTGCTCTTTCATGTGTGTTTCGATCTCTTTCTGAACTTTAATGCATTCTCCCATTCTGTGATGGACAAATACTCAGAAACAATCCGAGAATTTCATTGCCTAGCAACTTTGTTTGTTCGACTAAAAATTGTTTCATTCTGTCTATAACGAAATTCTAGGTATTCTAGACTAATTTGGCTTGGTCACCATTGGTGGGAGCGCCTGTTTATTTCTCAGCTCGGCGGTGAAATGTGGTTGTTATTGAAGATTAATGTTGTCTTGCTCTCCTCCTCAAGTCATAAATTCTGATTTACTATCATTGATGGGTTTTTTGGGGCGTATTTCTCTTGCACCACTTTGTCTTTATCTGTGGCGTCGACTTTGCCTCACCCAGCTTCATTCTTGATCCTTCCCTATATTCTTTATGGCGGCTCCCCTTTAGTCACTTTTGCACCACTGAAAAGTTTAAAATGATTTCATTTAAAAAGTTATAAGCTTAAAAATACGCTCCCATTGATGTCTCAAGTTGAATGCGGGTGGGATTGTCCATGCCCCACCTACGAACTGTATAGCCGGGGCAACTTTCGGTGGTACCAAGAGTCACAGGCGCCTTATCATTGCGAAGGTTGTTTAAGCCAGTTGGGAGGTCAGTGGGATTTTTCTCTTTTTCACCATTTTCCTCAGTGCGTCTAGAAGTTATTTCACACCTATGCGTTGGCTTTCATAACAGTAGAACTGGATCGTCTCTAGTTTTGTTTGCAACTACGGGACGTCTCGTGCGAGAACTGAATCTGAAAGTGACGGTCATGGCTAGTCGATGTCGTGCATTACTTTGTTTCACATTTTCTATTTAAATACGTCTCGTAAAACTGTCTCCAAATAAGGCAGGACTCAACACGCCTCAGGGGTATGGAAAAGTGAACCAAAAAAACCCTCCACTTGATTGAGATTATGGGCCTCTGTCATCTTAATATATCCACTTTCACTTTTTTTCGCTAAGATTCACCTTGAAACTGTCGTCCAAGACGTGTTCCTTCTTGTGGCGAGGCGGAAGCATCATGCGTGTATCCTCAAATCCCTTATTTCTAGTAATTTTGTGTCACTCACAATGGGGCCTTGACTGTCATGAATTGATTTAGGCACTCCTTGTCGACAGATCCACTGGGTGAAGAAAATTGAGGCTGTCGTCTCGGCGTCTTGCGAATTCATGAATTAGTCAGCCATAACCATAACTATGGTGTCTAGAGCCACCCTTTCGCCCGGTAATCTCGTTGGCATGGATTGCAGAGGTGCGATTGCTGTAGAGTAAGGCTTCTTGAAACTGCTATAGGTGATGGAGGTTCAGCAGAAGTCTAGCACATCTGGGGCAAGCGAAAACTACCAGTATCTTTTGCTCGAGGCTCCTACCACCTTCTTTCGCTTGCATGACCCAGTTGCTCGTGCGACTCTTGGAGGACTGTTTGTATTAACGAACCTGGCACCACTAGGCACTTGGGAGACACGGCGTCTTTTTGGTGCCATGACACTCCACCCTCCTCTTTTTTTTTAGCTCTGAGAAGTAGTCTTCCAACTGTCGACCCCAGAAAGCATCCACCGGGAATTGTGTCTTAGCAGGGGCTGGCGTCCCGGTAGATTATCTGGTCTCCTCGTCAACGAGAGTTACATGGTCGTTTAGCATCTTCTCTACTTCGCAATGCCATTCATCAGTTGATCAGGTGGAAAAGCGGGCAAAATGTGTTGTGTTTACCCCAATCATGGGATCCTCCACCACTATGATGATGGCTTTTTTTAAACATTGTGACTGCTTCTCTTAGAACTCTTTCTTGAATGGCGGCGAAACTGACAAGGAAAGTTGGTTCTTTCGCGATTATCGACTAGGCGTAGTTAAAATGCAGTACCACAATCAACTCCCGAATCCATGTCTCATCCTTTTCACTCCTGCTCCATCTCCTTCGAATTCAACCCCTCTCAAGTGATTTTGCTGTCGAACGCTAATGACCTTGTGTGACTTATAGCAGCCATCTGGGGTCAATTTCAGACCCGTTCATCCGCTCACTTCTTTTGCATCAAAAACCGAGTCGAGAGGATTAATTGAATCTCCTTTCCTTAACCTCAGGTATCTCATGAACCAGACGGACCTCCTCGGTGTCTGCCTCTCCTGGTGTCTCCAACTTTTAGGCGCATTCTTTGCGCTTCACGTCTCCTATTTCTGGTGGGGACTGCGCCTCTCCACCCACCACGCTTGTCTTCACGGCCAACGTCTCCTCCTTCAACAGTCGTATGGGGACTATGACGATGATGGATTCAATGATAGCGTCGGGGATCTCCATGTCTCCCTCCCGGTGGGAATCGGCGTGGAAGCCGGTGTTGCTTTTATGGACGTGCTGTTGTCTGGGGCACTGCCCGCTCTCCTGAACCTCTGGAAACGTCGTCATCTGGAAAGGAGGCAGGAGGATTGGCAGATGCTGGAATTCGTGGTGTTTTCAGTGAGACAGGCGGTGGCCATCTACTTGTTGCATCTGGGTTCGTTTGATGCATTTCTGCTGATGCCACGTATATTGGTATGCGCACATATAAGTAGGCAGTACAAGTAGTAAAAGATTTCTCCATTTATTCGTCTTTCCAGTCTGAATTCGTCAGTATTATCCTTTTGCTGATTCAGATTTCACTAGGATTGGTGATGTAAGTAGATTTTGTCTTTCCATAGGTCTGCCTTTAACCGGAGCGTACGCGAATGGCGTTAACGCAGTGATTCAAACCTGGGGTCTTGGCCGTGCCTCCAATCCCCTGCATCACCTTATCGTCTACTGGTTCAGCCCTCTTTTCGGCGTGTGGGGTGGGATTCTTGCTTTGAAGGGGCTTCAAAATTCCGCCTTCATGTGGACTAGCCACCCGGCCTCGTCTGTAGGGCTTTTTGACCTCCATGAGGCCAGCCTTGCTGCTACCATAAGCACTTCTATCTCCTCGTCCCCCTCGGACGAGACAACGCCTTCTCTGCACCTGACTAGCCCCTACAATGTTGCTGGTGAGGGTCTCCAGTTAGCTGCGGTTTGTGCCTCACCGAAGACTTTTCGATCCAAGTCATTGGTAAGTTGGCTAAAATGGAATAAAACTTGTCCAAAAGGTAATTTATGTTCCCTTGGCCCAACTTTTATTGCTACCGTAGCTCTCATAAAAAGAGGTTCTATTGACGCTAGCAGCCACCGTTCATTTGTCACGTAGTCTCCCATCGCATTGGCTGACATTTTTTTTGACCACCGCCATTGACCAACTTGGATGCGGTTTGGAGCCTGTCTTCCCACATTTGGAGCGGTGCCCAAATCCTCTCTCTCACCTTAGCTGTGCCGATCAGCCCGTGAATGTTTAAAAGCCGGAACAGAGTTGACCTCAGGAGCCGTTCATTGACCATCACTGTTGAAACGGTGCGACGAGGTCTCCCATTTATTCCTCCACCAATCTGGTTCGCTGACCGTCAGTTTAGTTTAGTGGACTTCTAAGCGTCATTTTCGAGGAAGATTATGATTTCCTAATCATACTAATTGCCTTTTTTTCCCAGCAAAAATAATTACTACCTCTTACAGGACTAACCAATCGCAAGCGTCTACCCCTTAGCTTGTAGCCAATCAGATTCATTGAGGCACAAGTTATTATAGCAACCGTACTTGCTTACAAATAAACAACTTGAAGATATCTGTGGCCTAAAAGGACACATTTCTTACTTACAAATGTGTTGTGAACCAGATTTCCAGTTATTATAGAGTAGTGCTTGTGCCCGCGGGCCGCCTGGATCCTAATGAGGCTCTCAGCTGGCCAATCGCTAGATAAGAACTTCAAAACAGAGGCTATTGTGTAGGCACCTGGTGCTCAAAGCGCGAAAATCGTCTGTTTGAGTCTGCGTGTCAGTAGTCTCAGTTTCGCCTAGCTGTGTTAACTGATTGACCTTGGCCTTCGACAGGTTATCTGCTATCTCGAGGCAAATTACTGCTTCACATGGGCCAACCAGAAGGTCATGGCTGTCTGGGAAAATTTTTCCGGTGTTGAAGGCGTCCCCACCAAGTTGCTGCACTTTTTGAGCTGCTTTTACTGATACCCTGACAACTAGAGTCCTTTTTTCCTTAATTGTCATTAAAATGGCCCGTTTCGGCTCCTGCTTTTTCGTATCAGTTCTATGCCTCCCCTTTTTCTCCTTTGTAGACGCGTCAACGCCCAGAACGAATAGCATGGCGACGCTCCTCGAGATGCCGTCTTCTCCCACAATCCAGCCGTGACAGTCAGCCAGACATTGCCTCTTCGGCCTCGTTTGCCGGTTCCCTTGATACTGCTGGTCTGGGTGACAGTCGAAAGTCATGTCGTCGTTGTCCCATCAGGAACCAATTGGAGGGCGAGGAGGAAGAGGAGGCCGGTGTTATGGAGTTCATTGGTGGGCTTCGTCGTCGACGAAATAGAAGCTTCCACGCGTGCGCTTAATTCTAACAGTCTTTCATGAAGCAGGGATGGGAAACCGAGGTGTGCTTATCTTTCTTTGTGTCTTGAAATTCCAACAATTTCCGATATGATGCTGTAGATTGTTTGGCTGCTACTTATTACTTATAAGTAGCATTTACTTGTGGGTGTAGGCTTGAATGCCTCGGGCTTCTAGGCGATGAAGCGGCTGCAATTTCATTGTTCTCTAATGGATAGAACCGAGGATAGTTGCGAAAAAGCGCAGTAAGATATTAAAATTCACAAATAACAATCTATAATGTGGTAGGATGGTCTGGGTTCATCTTTGTTTTCGCCTTTCATTGGTCGTCGGATGGTTTATTTCTCTCTCTCAACTGCTTTGTTGTGAACCTTTATAGCTGCAGTCACTTGTAAGAGATTCGTTTTCGATGTCAATCGGTTTATTTATTTTGGTGCTGGCATTACCTATGTCGCCTATTATTGTACCGCCACTGATGCGGTGCTTGGGTTGGTCCTGGAGATGCCTGAATTCTGACTCCAGTATCGCCATCTTCGCCTTCAGTGCGTAATTCTGGAAAAGTTTGTTATGGCACAGTTTTACTGATGTGCTTAGAGCATCAAGCTCGGTGCCTCCTGTGGTACCCCTCCTGTGCCACCCATTGGGTCACCCTTCTTGCAGCACAGGAAGACTGCCAACACTTCAAATGTCAGTTGTCACCTGTTGTGGATGTAGAAGTATCATTGGATAATCTATTTCATCAAGCTCATGCTTTTATGATCGTGTGAGTACTCAACTCGAAGTCGATTGCTTGCAGATCACTTGGTTGAATTTTCTTGGCTTTTTATGGCATAGGGTTTCGTGAATTCAGCTGTTCACAACAATTTCCTTCCCTCTACACTGAGCAGCCTCCTTGTTTTTTTCGAATTCCTCTCTCCTCTGCTTAGCTTCTGCACATTCTAGAACGTCCCTGATACCGCACTCGCATTCCGCACATCCGATTGGTCAATGTTCCCGGTACCAGAACTCATATTTGAATCATTGATAGTCGTAATGACCACTAATAGTTCTAAATCCTGGTAATGCGCTGCTGAAGAAAGGGTTCGGAACGTCAATTATTTCCACATTTCTGTACTGGAGTCTGCTGCTACTTATAAGCTTGAAAGTAGTATTCGTTCTCTAGCTGATGTGTAACGCTAGGTGTTTGCTTTTGAGGCGATGATGTAGCCGAACGCAGGGAATCGGATGCCCATGGAACGAGATCGCATTTAAACCCTATTTATTGCAATTTCAGGCTGTGGATGAGTTTGATGGGTGAGGTAACTTACACGAGACCAAGTTGTTCAGACTTCTGCTACTCCAAGATCCGAGTGAAAAGCTGATCCTCGCTTTTCGGCGGTTCCATGCTCCTGCTACTGACTACGAGGATTTTACACTTGTTAAGGTGTTTTCATCCCAGCTGGTCTGCAAGGCAGTGGGGTGGAGGCAGGTACTGTGGCTTGACAAAGAACAGTTGGAAGTAAAGTAGGCGTGTCAATGCACTCATGGCACTAGAAGGAACTGCATTAATTGTCAATGCGATAAACAAAGCATCGACACCGTCAGCTGCTGCCGGTGATTCCAGCCTTACCTTGTCGCCTCAGTTGTAGCTCAGTCGGGAGCCGAGTACCGGTCTACCGTGCAAACGTTTTACCCTTCAAAGTGTCTCATCCTTCAAATCGGAATTCCAACTAGTGGAATGGCCCCTTGGCTTTGACTAACCTCTAAGAGTGCTCTCAAACGATCCTCACCAACTTCGAATACAAAGTCAACCCGGTACACGTGCATGGGAGATTTTCTACATCTCGACCGATTCACATTTTACACTGAAAGTCCAAGTATTTGACTTATGTATCTAAGATAACGTTTCATATTCCCAGGCACAGCTGTTCTAATGATGTTTAAAACCCTAAACCACCAATTCTCTGACTTTAACGATTTATGCGTTTAAACTGACACTTTGAGGCCGAACTCAAAATGGTAGGTTAAGTGGAGAACAAAGCCAGCATCGACGAGCACTTTATTACCACAACAGCTCCTTGTTTAATCTACCAAATTTAATTATGCCTGTTAAACATGAAAATCACATTACTATACACAGAAAAAAAAACTGCACCACAAGTCTCAGGCTAGGTTGGAGATAAGTAGGAGCATCAGGACAGCCAGTCCCCCACTCACGACCGCATTCCTGCCAGCCGGATTGCAGGCATCCGCATCGCAGGTGCAGTACTTATTCTTGGTATTGCTTCCGGTGCCAGCACGCTCCACGCAGTAATAGGCGCCCCTTGAGGCCTCGCTAGAACATCCACGAAGGTAGCGAACTTTGGGTTCCCGCTCCTCGCCGTAGGCCAGCTTGAATTGAGCCTCCTGGAAAAAAGGTTTTTTAAAGTACAACCTTTCGGATTGGTTACGAACACCAAGTTAGCCTATCGTAACTCACTTGTCTAAGAATGGTGCAAACTTGAGCATCCGCTGGACATTCTGTCGGTTTGATCAATTTCGGATCCAGAGGAGAGCATCCCTTCTGCTTCAGCGACTCACACTGATAGCACTTGAGGGCCTTTACACCTAGGAAAGCCGCCAGAACGACAACGAGGAGGAGGAGGGAGAGCGCAACACGTCCGCGGCTCATTTTTGTGTCAACTGGACACCTCTGGGTGGGCGGTGTGACACGACCACAAACCGAATTCGAACAGCCACTCCGGCCAATAAACAAAGGGCTGCAACGTGACTGGTTGACTGGCCTGGTTGTATTGTCGTGCCATATGACATGACACAGACGTTTGGTCGTTGTATCCGTTGCTGCGAGGTTACCAATCAACCATTGGCTGGTAAGCCGTATTGACTACGTGTCAGTATTCGGTTAAGAACAAACGCAAGATTGGGTTTGATTCTTAAAGGCATTCACAATTATAAAAAATTCCGTGGATCTCGATCTAAAAATGGATTAACCAGCTCTCCAACCACATGGTGAATTTGAACACTTCTAGAGGGATAAATCGATTGAGGGTTCAAGGAATAGTTGTCAAAACACCCGTTATTCTTCAAGAGTATTCTCATGCAAGGATAATTCTGCAAAGGCCTAAATACTACTTCCCGATTTCGCTTCGATTTGGAAACGCAGAGTAAGTCAGGCGTCCAGAGGGAATTAAAGTGAGTAGACTTTTGAAACCCACCACCTGGTAGCTTAGAGAGTGAAGTCTTGGTGCTCCTAAAGTTTTCTGGCACATCATAAATCAAATAATGTAAACGCAAACTCCAGTTTCATCGTTTCTGTGGGAATCCAACTTATAAGCGCCTCAGTTACTGCGAAGCGGCTTACACATGTAACCTTTTGAGAAGACACTCAAATTTGACTCATAGTGAGGAGTCAAGGTCAATAAGATTCACTAAAACATAGGACAAACAAAAATTGTGCTCGTTTCAGGCAAAGATCTGCAGTTTTCTACACTTTATTAAAAATAAAGCATATGCTTGCATTGTTCACATTGATATACCTTCGGGAAGCGTGATATCCAATCGTCCATCACCTCTGTTTTTATGGAGTTGAATTGGAATTACATAATCCCCATAATGATGGTTATATTGTGACTAGAGGTTACGGTCGTCATAATGGGGGATTCGAAACCTTAATTCGCCCCTAAAATGGGATGAAGCATAGTGGATTTTTGTCTTTTAGTACCCCCGAGTTGGACCTCTAAATTAATAGGAAAATTTAAAAACCATTCCGAAAGTAAACAAATAATGTGGGTAGCCACCATTTATTTCTGCAGTCCAAACTTTCATACTTTTGAGAGGGCTACAGCTTGTATTTGCTTAGCATGGATAAGGTTTCCAAATTGTCCAAGTGTTTGGGGGGTTAGAGCTCGTCGCCTCCCTTGTAGGCTGGTGACGCCAGCTCGGCTATGAAGAGAGTGGCGACTGACAGCTTGTCGCCGAAATTGTCTACTTGAACAAAGGGGTATTTAACAACCGCACCTCAAGTTATCAAGCAGATCATTCATTCATTCATTCTAAATTCGCCTACCCACAAGACCCTTTCGAGTACCTTATAATGAATCGCTATTTTACGGTTTATTGACCCAGGTTTGATCAATGTCAAAACACCTATTAAAACCGTTTTTTCCAAAAGAAATGGCAATCATTTGTGACTTTCTCTTTGAAATTATTAACAAACAGAAATCGCATCTTTGGCAGTCTTGCTATTCATTTATTCACAACATGCCTTTCTCTGATCACTAAATTCGGTAGACGGAAAGCGACAAACATTGCCAACACTTTCAGAATTAAGGAACAACTTTAACCAAGCTGTGGCAATGCCCATGGCTGAGCTGGCCTTAAAATGACCTCAGCTACTCCACTTGATAATGTAAACAGAGCTGCCTTTAGGACACCTCACCTGGGCAAAAACAGGTGTAATTTAATCAAATGAGTCCTCGCGCCATCCGAGAAACTTTCCTCAGGTACCTGGCGCCTTGTCACCAGATGGTTGTCAGTTCAACATTCAGTCGCCCAGAGAGGCATAAAACCTAGCCTTGCCTTAGCCTCCTCCATCTCAGTCCCACTTCTTTTTCAAAGTTGTCCACTGTGTGGTGCATGAAGGAGGTGCAAAGAATGCGGATAGGGACGCTGATGTGGCTCTGTTAACTCTCCCCCTTGTATCTCTCCCTCGACTAGCCCTAGTCAATGAGACCTGGTAACACCCGCGCCTCAAAAAGACCTCCACTCTAGCTAGTTGAACTGTGGATGGTCGGAAAATCGCATTACAACACTCCGCTATTAAACCTTCATCAAGTGGGCAACAATACCATGCAACACAGCGTACTGCACACAAAAAAGTGGGCAAATCCTTCGAAGGGTGGGGGATTAGGTGGCATTAGCATTGTGGGGTGGACAAGGTATGGAAGATGGGGATCATGCGCCCCCTCTAGCTTCCCACTGGTCAATGGGCTGACAGGTTGCAATCACATTCTTTAGGCACAACTGACATATTGTAATGGCAAGGGATTATGTGAAGGTGATTTGAAGGTAGGGGAGAAAGAAGGAAGCGCCCTACCCTCCAATACAGATGGACTGTCACGCAGCGACTGAAGCTTCACAATGCACCTAAATTGAAATTATTCCTTTTTTGTAACGTCTCCCTGTGTTAGATCGAACCGAGGCACCTCGGTGCACCAGCACAGAGGCTAGGTGAAAATGTCAATGCCCTAAAGTACCAGCGAATTGTTTTTTGTTTCTAGGTGTAGCAAGTTGGTAAGATGATGGAAAGCATGAAATTGGACTGATAGTTGGTAATCAAATCGTAAATATGCTGTGGAAGTGCCTTGTAAAGCCATTTTAACCATCCAATGTCGCCTTAAGGTTCGCCAGGGTCTCCGAGGCTCCGTCAACAACATTATGCCATTCAAAGATTTAAGGCTAGACTAGAATGCCAATTGGACGGGTTGTTTTTCTCTCAGAAAAGTGGAATCATGCTGAGTGTCGACGGTTCCTTATAAATGGATCTAAGTCTCCTCCACTCCCTCAAAAACCTTGGGTGTCAATGGTATTGCCTTTATTGGATCCAGGGTCGACGTGACGCTCTAAGTATGAAGTCACACGAACCTGGCAACCACCATCTCACGAATGTAGTTCTTTCTACGTCGCGAACGATGCAACATCCACCCAGTGGTGATCGACCTTTCCCTCGCAACGCAGTGGTGTAGGTGTCAAACCTGTAGCTTTGCTAATGGTCTACGTGATGTGACCGGAATCAATGGTAGGGCAGAGCGGAGTTGTTTTTGTGCACGATGGTGGCGATGAGGGTTGTGACGCGCTCTACGACAGGATGGGTGCATTGTGTTTACACATTCTGGCGACACATCCAGGTAATTCGGATGTCGGCGCCATGCTATCAACGGAAATCCGCACTTTACACTACATCGGGATAGGCGCTATCATTGCATCGCATTAGCTATACAGCAAAATTTAAAAGTTTGTTTTAATAAACGGCTGAAAATGTGATAGCTGGAGAGCTAAGTAGAATGGCTGGTTTAAGAGTGGTTGGATGGTTACTGGATGTATAAATGGATGAATGAATACTAAGCAGATGCATGGATTGAGGGCTAGATACTGAGTGGATGGATGAATAAATGGATGGGTACTGGATAGATGGATACTAAATGGATGAATGAGTAGATGATGGTATACTGAATGGATGGACAGGTACCGCATGGATGGATACTGGATGGACGAATGAGTGGATAAACGCATGCTGAATGGATGGACGGATACTGGATGGATAAATTGATGGACAGATACTGAAGGGATTGACACTAGATAAATGGATTGACGGACAGATACTGAATAGATGGGTGGGTGGATGGATAGATGGATGGATGGATGGATGGATGGATGGATGGATGGATGGATGGATGGATGGATGGATGGATGGATGGATGGATGGATGGATGGATGGATGGATGGATGGATGGATGGATGGATGGATGGATGGATGGATGGATGGATGGATGGATGGATGGATGGATGGATGGATGGATGGATGGATGGATGGATGGATGGATGGATGGATGGATGGATGGATGGATGGATGGATGGATGGATGGATGGATGGATGGATGGATGGATGGATGGATGGATGGATGGATGGATGGATGGATGGATGGATGGATGGATGGATGGATGGATGGATGGATGGATGGATGGATGGATGGATGGATGGATGGATGGATGGATGGATGGATGGATGGATGGATGGATGGATGGATGGATGGATGGATGGATGGATGGATGGATGGATGGATGGATGGATGGATGGATGGATGGATGGATGGATGGATGGATGGATGGATGGATGGATGGATGGATGGATGGATGGATGGATGGATGGATGGATGGATGGATGGATGGATGGATGGATGGATGGATGGATGGATGGATGGATGGATGGATGGATGGATGGATGGATGGATGGATGGATGGATGGATGGATGGATGGATGGATGGATGGATGGATGGATGGATGGATGGATGGATGGATGGATGGATGGATGGATGGATGGATGGATGGATGGATGGATGGATGGATGGATGGATGGATGGATGGATGGATGGATGGATGGATGGATGGATGGATGGATGGATGGATGGATGGATGGATGGATGGATGGATGGATGGATGGATGGATGGATGGATGGATGGATGGATGGATGGATGGATGGATGGATGGATGGATGGATGGATGGATGGATGGATGGATGGATGGATGGATGGATGGATGGATGGATGGATGGATGGATGGATGGATGGATGGATGGATGGATGGATGGATGGATGGATGGATGGATGGATGGATGGATGGATGGATGGATGGATGGATGGATGGATGGATGGATGGATGGATGGATGGATGGATGGATGGATGGATGGATGGATGGATGGATGGATGGATGGATGGATGGATGGATGGATGGATGGATGGATGGATGGATGGATGGATGGATGGATGGATGGATGGATGGATGGATGGATGGATGGATGGATGGATGGATGGATGGATGGATGGATGGATGGATGGATGGATGGATGGATGGATGGATGGATGGATGGATGGATGGATGGATGGATGGATGGATGGATGGATGGATGGATGGATGGATGGATGGATGGATGGATGGATGGATGGATGGATGGATGGATGGATGGATGGATGGATGGATGGATGGATGGATGGATGGATGGATGGATGGATGGGTACTAGATGTTTACTGGATTAAAAGATACTGAATGAATAGATTAATTGACGAGAGGATATTGGATAGATGGATGAATAGAGGGGCGCATAGACACTGGATGGATGACATGTCATTCACTGGCACTATCATCGCCACTAAATTCCTTCATTCTATCCTATCTTATCCATTACCACTTTTACCATAATTTTCCTTTTAATATCTTTCCTTTTTCCTCCCAACTCCCATTTTTCCCACCCTGGACAACTTCTCCACCAGAGAAACGCGGAAATGCCTCATCCAGCTGTCACCTGTCACAACCCATATCGATCGCGTTGTTTGAGACACGTGTTTGCTAGTCTATCCGTCCGTCCAGCTACGCATCCGTCCATCCAGGCTCCGCATTCACTCTCTCCTCCAAAGTTGCACTGTCCTTGCCACCATGCGAGAAATCATCTTCCTCCACATCGGTCAGACGGGTATTCAAGTGGGTCATGCTATGTGGGAGTTGGCCTGCCTCGAGCACAACGTTGGAAGGGACGGCACGCCAGTCTCATTGTCACAAGACGATGGTATTAGCATCAATTCACTCTTTGTTCACTGCTCCAATGGAAATTACACGCCTCGAGCCCTCCTCATCGATCTCGATCCTACTGTTGTCGGTAAGTCCATTGAACTCAAGGGTAAATCGTTCTCGACTAGGCTCACGATGATGGAAGTAGAAATCTCCTACTTTTAGTGTCCTCTTTTGAGGCAGAAAGATAATCCCTGAATGGAAGTTTGGGTGTACTAAGAGGGTCGATTTAAGTAGTATCTATCTGGGTCAAATCTATCTAATTCATTCATCAATCCATCTATCCACCTAAGTCCATCCATCATCAATGGAACTGCCTTCATCTTCCAATCCGAATCAGATTTTAGTAGACTTAAAATTGACTTGTAGACGAAGTTCGCGTTGGTCATTACCGTAATCTGTGGAACTCCTCTAACCTCTTTGGTGGTCGAGAGGATGCAGCCAGTAACTACGCCAGAGCCTACTACTCCCAATCGCAGTGTCGACTCACCGGAGTCCTCGATAGAATTCGCGTTCTTACCGAGCAATGCGACTTTTTGAGTAGCTTCAAACTCGTCTACTCAGCCAATGGGGGCACAGGTTCCGGTCTAACTGCAGCCATTCTGGAAGAACTTGCCTGCAACTACGGCTCAAAGCATCGTCTTGCAACTGCAATCTACCCTTCACCAATGTTCTCGCAAATCATTGTAGAGCCCTACAATGCCACTCTTCATACCTCTGCCACCATAGACTTCTGCGATTGTGTAACTCTGGCAGACAATCAAGCCATTCACAGGATTGTGAATGTTCATTCAGGTCCAAATTCCGCTGGCTACACAGTGGCAAATCGTCTGCTAGCTCGTCTCATCAATGCACAGTGTCTATCACACCGATATAGTTTCATGGGACAGCAGAAGATGGATGTGGGAGAATTGTTGACCAATCTTGTTCCCTATCCTCGTATTCACTTCCCCACCATGGCTTATGCACCATTCTTTAATCAAATGACAGCAACATTTGAAACGTCCAATGTGAGTCAGATGTTGGAGAGGATCTACGATCAGGACAATCAACTTTCTAGCATCTGTATTCGAATGCAACCCTTTATTGCATGTGCTCTCCTCTTTCGAGGCAATGTCTCACCATACGAGGTGAATGAGGCTCTCAAAGCCATCAAATGCAATAAGAAGGCTGAATTTGTTGACTGGTGTCCAACCGGTTTCAAGACGGGCATCAACTTCACACCACCAATAGAAGTGCCTAGTGAAGGATTTCCAGGCCTCGACACCACCTGTGTCAATATGTTTGCTCACAATGTTGGCATACGTGAGGCATGGGTCAGAATCGCGGATCAATTCTGCAAACTCTACTGCAAGAAAGCCTTCGTCCATTGGTTTGTCGCCGAGGGTCTGGAGGAGTCAGAATTTGCCGAATCGCAGGAGACTTTAGCAAGCATCATCAACGACTACGAAGAGATTGGCAAGTCACTGAATGACGTCTGTGGATCGGAGCAAATGCAACAAAGCAATGTGTGGGTGGATGCAAAGAAACCGAAAATTGGAGCTGGTGGTGATGGTGGTGCATTCAAGAGACCGCCTCGCTCGAAATTTGCTTTTAAGGCTAAGGAGGTGGTAAAAGTTGTACCACGTCGTAGAGGCAAAATTGCAATAAGTCCAATTAGTTCTACTGTCTCGTCGATAACCCCTGCACCAACATCTGTAGCTGAAGGCAATCCGGGAGATGGAAAAAAGAACAAAAACACAAACTGCTTATCAGATCCATCATTCACATTTCGTCCCACTCCACGACCTAGGCGTTCTCGTCTTCTAACTTACACTAGTAGCCATCAGGAGGAGGAGAGGTCAACCTGTTGTTCAGTGTTCATTGAAGACTTTGGCAGGGGCGACACAACAGTGGAATCCATAGAAGAATACCAAATGCAGGAGGGAGATTATAGGGATTCGCTCATATCGCAGTTTGAGAATAGCCTCTCCACAGTTACGGTAGATTGGGACGACTAAAAGTCGTGCGTTGTTTGTTGTTTTATTTAACTTGTACTCTTATACGTCCTTTAGGATGATGTATTGATATCATCTGTATCAAAAATGAGTCTTTTCCAACAAAAAAAAAAGAAAAACAAACTCTGTGCTAATAAAGATTAGGTACTTGGCGTGAGTCCCTTCTTCGATTCGGGACGATAATAACTTGTCTACTTATAATGCTAATAAGTAAGAAGTATGTTTCAAAACTTGCTGTTTAGGGCTGTAGATCTGATTGACCGATGTCAGGGTAAACTGGCCTTAAAGCAAAGGTTTAATTCAGTTAATGAGAAGTTAGGACTAAAGAAATCTGTTGAATTGGTCTCATTCTTCTAATATTTCAATTAAGTAAAAAGATATTTCTTAAATTTGGTCTAAAAGCAACTTAGAGAGACACAAGGCCAATAGGTTATAAGTAGTATTTACCTTCAATCGGTTACCTTGTAAGTAGCCGAAAGAACTTACAAGTACCACAAGGCCAAATGGCTACGAGAAAATAATTTTCTATAGGTACAAGAGGTTTCCGAAGTTTAACAGCAATTCGTAAGTCGCACGATGCTTTCCACCGCGTGTATAAATCATAGCACATACTAGATAAACTACTGTAAGGCGAGGGAACAATGCAGAGGAGCAGCGCAGCGCAAACAGAAACTGGAATCATAAAAAGAATAGTGTGGCAAGGACGGGTTTTGCTTACAGACAAACAATACAGCAAGGTCGGTTGTAAGAGAATATAGAGGACCCCAAAGAGAAGACGTCCCCATAAGTCGTCCCCATAAGTCTGTGGTGAGAGCTTAAAGAAGGATAACCATGGAATGAATGGAAGTGTGGAGTGAGAAGAAGGCAAAGATGCATTTGTTCATTATCCTTCCGATAGTACAGGTCAGCAAATGCAAATATTTATGTCTTGCAGTATCGCTCTCACTATCATTCGCGATGGAATATGCCTGGAGAAGTAGCTAAAGCTGTCTAAATGTCACAAAGGAAAATTGAGGTAGAAGCATGTTTGTCAATCCAAGAGGATTACGTAAATAGTCAAATTGAAAATTTCGGTCAAAAAGAGATTTACAACCAGTCTCTATTGTCGGTAGACATGGATAGAAACACATCACTGCAGTCACTCACGCAGGAGAGACTGAGGATTAAGCAGTTGACGTAGCAGCTATTGCATGGAACGCGATATAAGGGAAAACTGTAGACAGATTCAGGGATAACGAAAGCAAGGCCGAATGGGGGAAGGAAGGTGGTAATGAGACAGAGAGAGTGTCGAATCCGACAGCAATCCATGTTAGCGTTTGGAGGTCGGAGGATGGTGAGAGTGTGTGGAAGACGAGATCAGTGTCTGGAAAGGAGGGCTCGTTGGAGGACAATGTGATCGGAGAGGGTCTTGCACATCCATGCAGTCCTTCACCCGACCAATCTGTCAAAATGCTGCCCCTCCACCACAACCGCCATCGATCGAGGATCCGATGACGATGGATCAGCAATCACTCGACGTCGTAGATGCAAAATACCTTCCTGATCCTCCCTTCTTCCTCCCTACTTCCTCCCTCCTGGCAGAGAACGCCAATCCTGACAATCATGAGAGTTATTAGCACTGACACTGTGGAAGAGAAAAAGGGAACAGAGGTAGGAAGTGCGATGCGAACAACGAGTCCCGAGAAACGAATCACGAGGCACAACCAGTCACGGCATCCGTGATTTGCATGTTTGGTAGTTTGTTGTTTGCTCCACTGCTGGTTAGCTGTTTAGTTGGTTGGTTGGTTGGTGGTTGAGGCAAGGCTGTGGGGCAGAAGCGCTCGCGTCCACTGACATGAGACTCTTCACTGGTGGAGACCACCCTTCACCATCTGTTCCAACAGTTGGGAGTGAATGATTGTTTAGAATGCATGATCGGTGGTCTTTGATGAGTCAAACACTCACCTTAGAATGTCACGCATTCCATTCCATACAGCCCATTCCGTCTACACCACAGCATCCCCTCGGTGACTCTTTGAGGCTGGAAGGACCTGTATTCACTCACTCGAGAGTCGGTAGGTGTCCTCACTTCCAAGGTGGCGGCTTCGAGGACGACTGAATTCCGCGATCGCACGTTGTGCAGGTTACTCCTCCTGTCAGGGGTTTGTGGACGCATCTGCTTCCACCGTCAAGTGATGTAGGTCCTTGTAGTCTCACCGAATCGGCGGTTCGGTGGTGCACCCATTAGCGCCACGCTCTAACTCAGCCACTGTTAACCAATCAGGGAGAGGACGTCAACAGCTGCCACATGGAAGAGACGACGCAAACGTCTCCTTCTTCATCTTCATGGGCATAGAATTTCAAAGGTGTGACTAACCACCGAAAATGGTGATTCACAGAGAGAAATATTACGACACCGCCATCACTCGCTCTCCACTGACTGCCACTTTGATGCCACCCGGGAACCTCTCCACTTCCCCGCAGAGACGGCGACCATCAGAAGAGGTGGGATTCGATCGGGCAACTTGCATCATCCACGACAGCGTACGTGATTTCGTCGTCAAGAAAAGTGACTGTTTATAGGATTGTTGGAGGAAATGTCGTGCACTAAACTGTCTGGCGCTTTTTCCAGAGCGCAGTAATTCATCATCATGATAGATTAGCAAGCAGGCAGAGAATGAAGACTCAATCGGCGTGGGGACCTGGGACGCCTCTTTGTGCACCAGAGAAGCGACAATGGCTCTACTTTGATCCTGGAAGTGCCTTTCGCGTGAACGCCGATTAACCTCGGATCGCAAGCACGTCACAGGTGCTTCTAGTGAAAGCCACTGCCAAGTCATTGTCACGCTTCCACGCTTAATTCAGCAGAGACCCTTGATCTGACCTGTCGAGACGCAGCAATGTGGGCCTCGGTGATGGGTTGCTCGAGCTGACTTCTTCTTGCATGCTTGAAACACAGTGTTTTAGAGGCACTTGGTGGAGGCGAACTTGCATTCGGACAACAACCTCCTTCCTCCTCCTCCTCTCCTTCTTTTCGAGGATGGAGAAGGTGTTGAGGATTCCTGATCAGACAAATCAACGCAATAATCCTCGTTGATGAAGAAACCAACCATCAACTAGCAGCGTGGTTGATTTCTATCGTTGCGAGTGGACGACTAACCGTGGCAATGCCAAAGCAGATATATACACTTCTCCTTCTTCTTCTTCTTCTTCTTCCTCTGCAAAAACAATTTCATCATGATTGGAGCCACCTACGCGAAGAAGGCACTGCGCCATGACATTTCGCCATGAAAAGTTGTGTGGCTGGTTCACTGACCATTGGTGGTTGGTGTTGGTGCTGGCGCTGGTGTTGGTGTTGATGATGGGGCATTGGTTCTCGTGATTCACAGTGAAGCCTGTTTACATTAACCACCTGAATGGACTTCCTCTACGCGAGAGCACTGCGAAGCACGGGAGACACCTCGACAGGACTGATTGGAGTGGTAGTTGAGCCAATAGAAGCACCTACCTCCGAGTGGGCAGTTCCTCGTCTTCAACCACTTCACATCTGCATTGACCAACGCCACCACTGATGAGCGCCCTTCGACGATTGGCAGTGCACTGTTATATGCCCTCCTCTCTCCCCTCATTCTCTACCGCTCTTTCTCCCACCTCCCAACCTGTCTTCTCCTCACAACGCCTTTAATGTCAATCACTGCGCGAACCAATCAGGTGTCAGCGTCGCCTTTCATCTGGCGAGACGGCAACGCCTTCACGGCAATGCGTGCAATCCAAGGCGCTTCGATGCTCACCCTGCTTTTGACTCTTCTGATGCCTCCGTTCCGTCACATGCAGTGCTCAAACCAATTGAAATGGAAGGCAGTTACTGCTGTTGTGATTTTTGCTGCTACTTCGCTCCACGTCCTCCAACTAGCGTTCGCAGTGGTGGTGGTGGTGGTGGTGTTCGTGACGACGAGGCAGAGTTTCTTTCCTACGTCACTTGTTCCAAAATCGTTGTATGAATCGTTCGTACAGGTGCACGACAAGACCTGTCATCTCCTTATCACACCATCTTCTCCTTCTTTCCCTTCCTCCCTCCCTCCCTCTCTCCACCCCGCAATCCCTCCTTCACTCCCTCTCGCTCCCCCACTCGAGAACTCCACACCATTTGACCTCTACCCAACCTCACCTCATTCCATTCCTCCACACGCCACACTACACTGCCTCGATTTGCAGTTGGACTGGTCTCTGTGCTCCCTACCTAACAATGCTACACTCTGTTGTGATCGTTGAAGAGTCTCCTCTACTCTCATGCCTATCCAATTGAACTCTTCCACACAACAATTGCAGGAAGGTAAGAGATGTCGAAGATTTGTGTCAAGGTTAACTAATCGTGTGTCGTCCTGCCATGATTCCAAAGCCACCATGTGGCATCTCTGTGGGAAAGGAATTCCATCCCTCCTTCCTGCCATCCCCAATTGAACGACTCGAAAGGCTCAGTGGTGAATGCTCTGCGCCGAAATACCAAACAAACGACGCTAGATCGTCAGCTGTGCCTGCAAGAATGGAATGCACCACTTGACAGTCTGGTGAAGGGGAAGTGGAAGGAGGCATTCACAGTGACTGATGCGAATGCACAGAGGCGAGGATTGTTTCTCACCGACTGATGAACTGTGCACACTCCACCCTACAGAGATGCCACGACAGAGAGTGGATGGTGCTAGTGGACATTTGGACGTCTTGCTTCGTGCGAGAGTGGAGCGTTGTGAGGACAGACTTTGCACATGCAGTTGGTGTGGAGGCTGTCGCACTGCCATTGACAACAGACGCGGTGAGGCGGTGGAACGAGTTACCACACACTCGGAGACGGAGGATGCAAACACGGGAATCTCTTGGCAGTTGATTCCAACCTGACCGGGTCAATGCAAACCTCACGGACTCACGAGCTCCTACTCAGAGGCGTGGCGCAAAGTTCCTCTCGAGGCAAACAAAGGTGCTGCTCTCTACTAGACGCACAGCTCCCCACTTGTGTGCTACTTCAGGCTACACACACAATTACCGCCCATGACCTCTTCACGAATGCGTTCCTCTCGGTGTCCTTTGCTCCCCTCAAGGCGTCACCTCTCACTTCGATGTGGAAGGTCAATGTGTGGGAATGGTGGAAGGACTGCAACACAATCCATGCATGAGACCAGTGCTTGAAATTGAAGTCTCCAAATGTCGAATGTTTCTGGCTCTTCCCGTAATTCGGATACAGATTGGTCATCAACAGTGAAGTGGACTGGTGCAGTGAGGGTTCTGTGCTGCCAACAAAAGCTGCGACTTGTTCTGTGTGTCTGTGTGTGTGTGTGCTGCTCTTGAAGGCCCGCGAGTCGAGAATCAAGTTTAGCCAGATTGGCGCACGGAGGTTGGGTTGCCGTCTAGTGGCAGTGGCGCATCACACCACCGTCGAGGAGGCCAATCTTCCCTCCTCCAACTCCATTCATGCATCCTCAGGTGAATGGTGGCCTCCAAACCCATTCCGCTTCATTCACATCGCAGATCAGTGCGCACTCACTAGAAGCGTGTAGTCCTGTTCTCGTAGTACACAGCCACCTCGCCTGACCGCAGAGTGGCCTTACGAGACGCCGACTAGGTGTTGGGTGAGGACTAGGCTCACTCACACATGCTGATGTTGAAATAAGGTGATGAGGGTGACCACTCCACCACACACTCACACACACACATTCTTTATTAAAAGTGAACTGCTCTTTTTATGAGTCAACAGCTGCTCTTAGCACTGCATGATGGCCTTCACACACTCAGAGTTGCACAGATCCCTTCAATTGAAGCGGTTTCCATGCCATCTAGAAGTCCTTCATCCCATTACTTCAATACAGTTGCTTGATACTTCTCCTACTCTCGATGTTCCCTCGTCATCTGCCTACACGAGTGATTTTACGCCAGACGAATTGTAGGAACATCTATCTTGACCCACGATTGGATCATTCGATGCTAACATTAACGCATCCGTCTCAACGCCAACCACCGCCAGTGCTAGTGTAGCATCATCAAGTGAACGCCGTGCGTTGAGTGTCCCCACACCCGAGACTCAACTACTTACCGGCTGAGTGTGATGCCGGTGGGTCATTCAATGACGTTGGATGGTGCAGCGTCAAGTGCGCTTTCTTTTGTGGTGGAATTGAAGGAGGTGCTATTCTGTGGCCTCCCGCCTTCACACACCACCTCAAATAGCAAAATATGCTAATGCATTTAAGAGTGAGTTGGTTTATTGGCACTAATCTAATCATTGCTAATGCATTTGGCACTGCCAAGGCGGTTTAATCGCAATTTATTCTCCCAAAATTTAGCTTTGCTTTTTTCTCCTTTACAATCACCGCTGGAGGCGATGCCACTTCCTTGAATTTTTGAGAGAGTAAAGACCAACTCCACCTCCTACAATATGGATTACGGGTTATTTTATTTGCTACAATATATTCATTCCTTTAAATTCTGTTGAATGCCTATTAGAAAAAAATCCCGCATTGGGACGCTCATTTTTTATAAGTAGCATGTCACTAGTCGTGTGATTGTATTCTGAGACGCAGACACCATCAATGCACGATGAGCGCAGTGTTTTTTCTCCCAACTATTTAATAATGTGGAAAAAAGATAAATTATTCTAGCAGAAAACATGCACCAGAGGGCAAAATGTAGTTGTAAAATTCTGCATTTCTTTTGATCTCTCACAGCAATTATGGCCCACTGCCATGGAGACGACAACAAACATTAATTGTCGCATCTCTCGCAGTTGAGAACAGGATGTGATTTATCTGCCAACATTTTCCCCACTCCATCCCCGCCAAACATGTGAGTAAATATTTATTCGGAGAAAAAAAAGTTTGCTGGAATTGGTGAGAACAGGAAATTAGCTGATTTTTTGAACGGCATATTTCCTCGCACTCCACTACTGCTGCGAAAATAATATTCCATTTGCGATGCTATTAAATGTCTGAAGTGAAAAAAAATGGTGCGTGCGATTGAGATTTTGCCCTTGAAGGCAAATTATTATATCCTCCACCACATACTACTCATTAACAAACAGGTATACCTAATGAGGTTTGTTTTTAAATTGGGATTTTAAAAGAGTAGATAAATAAAGCACATCAACTAAATTATGGTTGTAGAGTGTAGAAAGGCTCCTTTTACCATACGAGGATGGTGATTTCTTCCTAAAAGACAAATTATTGTTCTCTTTGCCACATGCTACTCACAAGCGTTTGAGCATTTCCAGTGTAGAGATTCATTAAAACATTATTTTACTCAATTAAAAGTCAAGCGCATTAACCACGTTATGACCGCGGAATGTAAAACTGTTGCTTTCACTATCCAGTGATTGTAATTACGTCATTTAGGATAAGTTGTTACATGACGCTCCACGTACTACTTATAAGTAAATAAGTATCTCAGACATGAATTTTTCAAGTAGACTTTTTAAAGAACTTGATGATCACAGGGGTTAGGCATACTCACCCTTTGATCGCGGGAGGACAAATTTAACCATTGTCTAAAGAATACGAGGAGGTACCAGTACTTCCCTCGCTCAAGAAATGGGAGTCACATTTTGGGAGAAAAAAACGACTCAACCGCTTTGGCAGGCTTACATTTACGCTGTCAAACGCATTAGCAGTGATTGGCTTGGTGCCAAGCAATCAGCTAATTCCCAAAGGTATAAGCATATTTTGTTATTTCAAATGGGGTGGGAGTAAGACTGCAACATTTTCACCTCTTTAAATTTTCAGCGCAAAAGAATGCGCACTAGACACCGCACCATTCAACGGTGTTGAATGATCCACCACCATCACACACAGTCAGTAAGCAGTGGAGTCTCAGGCGTGAGGATAATTAATATGCAGTGTTCACTTGATAGAACACCAAATGACCCACAAGCTTGCCACCAAGGATGTGGCTGGTGTTGGAAGATGACGAGGGGAGAGGGAAGTCGAAGGAGGATCACGTAGTTGCATTGAATAGGTGAGATAGAGGGTCTCAAGTATGGAATCCGTATCGATTCGACTGAGACGATTTCTGCATATCCATTTGAGTGAAGACAATCAGAGAGTGCATTAAGGAGCTGTTGGCACATTCAAATCGTTTTCCAGCGTACCATATAATTCAATTTTAAAGAAGANATCGAGAGTAGGAGAAGTATCAAGCAACTGTATTGAAGTAATGGGATGAAGGACTTCTAGATGGCATGGAAACCGCTTCAATTGAAGGGATCTGTGCAACTCTGAGTGTGTGAAGGCCATCATGCAGTGCTAAGAGCAGCTGTTGACTCATAAAAAGAGCAGTTCACTTTTAATAAAGAATGTGTGTGTGTGAGTGTGTGGTGGAGTGGTCACCCTCATCACCTTATTTCAACATCAGCATGTGTGAGTGAGCCTAGTCCTCACCCAACACCTAGTCGGCGTCTCGTAAGGCCACTCTGCGGTCAGGCGAGGTGGCTGTGTACTACGAGAACAGGACTGCACGCTTCTAGTGAGTGTGCACTGATCTGCCNAATGTGTGTGTGTGTGTGTGTGAGTGTGTGTGTGGTGAAGTGGTCACCCTCATCACCTCATTTCAGCATCAGCATGTGTGAGTGAGCCTAGTCCTCACCCAACACCTAGTCGGCGTCTCGTAAGGCCACTCTGCGGTCAGGCGAGGTGGCTGTGTACTACGAGAACAGGACTACACGCTTCTAGTGAGTGCGCACTGATCTGCGATGTGAATGAAGCGGAATGGGTTTGGAGGCCACCATTCACCTGAGGATGCATGAATGGAGTTGGAGGAGGGAAGATTGGCCTCCTCGACGGTGGTGTGGTGCGCCACTGCCACTAGACGGCAACCCAACCTCCGTGCGCCAATCTGGCTAAACTTGATTCTCGACTCGCGGGCCTTCAAGAGCAGCACACACACACACAGACACACAGAACAAGTCGCAGCTTTTGTTGGCAGCACAGAACCCTCACTGCACCAGTCCACTTCACTGTTGATGACCAATCTGTATCCGAATTACGGGAAGAGCCAGAAACATTCGACATTTGGAGACTTCAATTTCAAGCACTGGTCTCATGCATGGATTGTGTTGCAGTCCTTCCACCATTCCCACACATTGACCTTCCACATCGAAGTGAGAGGTGACGCCTTGAGGGGAGCAAAGGACACCGAGAGGAGCGCATTCTTGAGCAGGTCATGGGCAGTAATTGTGTGTGTAGCCTGAAGTAGCACACAAGTGGGGAGCTGTGCGTCTAGTAGAGAGCAGCACCTTTGTTTGCCTCGAGAGGAACTTTGCGCCACGCCTCTGAGTAGGAGCTCGTGAGTCCGTGAGGTTTGCATTGACCCGGTCAGGTTGGAATCAACTGCCAAGAGATTCCCGTGTTTGCATCCTCCGTCTCCGAGTGTGTGGCAACTCGTTCCACTGCCTCACCGCGTCTGTTGTCAATGGCAGTGCGACAGCCTCCACACCAACTGCATGTTCAAAGTCTGTCCTCACAACGCTCCACTCTCGCACGAAGCAAGACGTCCAAATGTCCACTTGCACCATCCACTCTCTGTCGTGGCATCTCTGTAGGGTGGAGTGTGCACAGTTCATCAGTCGGTGAGAAACAATCCTCGCCTCTGTGCATTCGCATCAGTCACTGTGAATGCCTCCTTCCACTTCCCCTTCACCAGACTGTCAAGTGGTGCATTCCATTCTTGCAGGCACAGCTGACGATCTAGCGTCGTTTGTTTGGTATTTCGGCGCAGAGCATTCACCACTGAGCCTTTCGATTCGTTCAATTGGGGATGGCAGGAAGGAGGGATGGAATTCCTTTCCCACAGAGATGCCACACGGTGGCTTTGGAATCATGGCAGGACGACACACGATTAGTTAACCTTGACACAATCCTCGACATCTCTCACCCTTGTGCAATTATTGCATGGAAGGGTTCAATAGGATAGGCATGAGAGTAGAGGAGACTCTTCAACGATCACAACAGAGTGTAGCATTGTTAGGTAGGGAGCACAGAGACCAGTCCAACTGCAAATCGAGGCAGTGTAGTGTGGCGTGTGGAGGAATGGAATGAGGTGAGGTTGGGTAGAGGTCAAATGGTGTGGAGTTCTCGAGTGGGGGAGCGAGAGGGAGTGAAGGAGGGATTGCGGGGTGGAGAGAGGGAGGGAGGGAGGAAGGGAAAGAAGGAGAAGATGGTGTGATAAGGAGATGACAGGTCTTGTCGTGCACCTGTACGAACGATTCATACAACGATGTTGGAACAAGTGACGTAGGAAGGAAACTCTGCCTCGTCGTCACGAACACCACCACCACCACCACCACTGCGAACGTTGGTGGGAGGACGTGGAGCGAAGTAGCAGCAAAAATCACAACAGCAGTAACTGCCTTCCATTTCAATTGGTTTGAGCACTGCATGTGACGGAACGGAGGCATCAGAAGAGTCAAAAGCAGGGTGAGCATCGAAGCGCCTTGGATTGCACGCATTGCCGTGAAGGCGTTGCCGTCTCGCCAGATGAAAGGCGACGCTGACACCTGATTGGTTCGCGCAGTGATTGACATTAAAGGCGCTGTGAGGAGAAGACAGGTTGGGAGGTGGGAGAAAGAGCGGTAGAGAATGAGGGGAGAGAGGAGGGCATATAACAGTGCACTGCCAATCGTCGAAGGGCGCTCATCTACGTTCGATCGGTGGTGGCGTTGGTCAATGCAGATGTGATGTGGTTGAAGACGAGGAACTGCCCACTTGGAGGTAGGTGCTTCCATTGGCTCAACTACCACTCCAATCAGCCCTGTCGAGGTGTCTCCCGTGCTTCGCAGTGCTCTCGCGTAGAGGAAGTCCATTCAGGTGGTTAATGTAAACAGGCTTCACTGTGAATCACGAGAACCAATGCCCCATCATCAACACCAACACCAGCGCCAGCACCAACACCAACCACCAATGGTCAGTGAACCAGCCACACAACTTGTCATGGCGAAATGTCATGGCGCAATGCCTTCTTCGCGTAGGTGGCTCCAATCATGATGAAGTTGTTTTTGCAGAGGAAGAAGAAGAAGAAGAAGAAGGAGAAGTGTATATATCTGCTTTGGCATTGCCACGGTTAGTCGTCCACTCGCAACGATAGAAATCAACCACGCTGCTAGTTGATGGTTGGCTCCTACATCAACGAGGATTATTGCGTTGATTTGTCTGATCAGGAATCCTCAACACCTTCTCTATCCTCGAAAGGAAGGAGAGGAGGTGGAGGAAGGAGGTTGTTGTCCAAATGCAAGTTCGCCTCCACCAAGTGCCTCTAAAACACTGTGTTTCAAGCATGCAAGAAGAAGACAGCTCGAGCAACCCATTACCGAGTCCCACATTGCTGCATCTTGACAGGTCAGATCAAGGGTCTCTGCTGAATTAAGCGTGGAAGCGTGACAATGACTTGGCAGTGGCTTTCACTAGAAGCACCTGTGACGTGCTTGCGATCCGAGGTCAATTGGCGTTCACACGAAAGGCACTTCCAGGATCAAAGTAGAGCCATTGTCGCTTCTCTGGTGTACAAGGAGGCTTCCCAGGTCCCCACGCCGATTGTATCCTCATTCTCTGCCTGCTTGCTAATCTATCATGATGATGAATTACTGCGACCTGGAAAAAGCGCCAGACAGTTTAGTGCACGACATTTCCCCCAACAATCCTATAAACACTTTTCTTGACGACGAAATCACGTACGCTGTCGTGGATGATCCGAGTTGCCCGATCGAATCCTACCTCTTCTGACGGTCGCCGTCTCTGCGGGGAAGTGGAGAGGTTCTCGGGTGGCATCAAAGTGGCAGTCAGTGGAGAGTGGGTGATGGCGGTGTCGTAATATTTCTGTCTGTGAATCACCATTTTCGGTGGTTAGTCACACCTTCGAAATTCTATGCCCATGGAGATGAAGAAGAAGACGTTTGCGTCGTCTCTTCCATGTGGCAGCTGTTGACGTCCTCTCCCTGATTGGTTAACAGTGGCTGAGGTAGAGCGTGGCGCTAATGGGTGCACCACCGAACCGCCGATTCGGTGAGACTACAAGGACCTACATCACTTGTCGGTGGAAGCAGATGCGTCCACAAACCCCTGACAGGAGGAGTAACCTGCACAACGTGCGATCGCGGAATTCAGTCGTCCTCGAAGCCTCCACCTTGGAAGTGAGGACACCTACCGACTCTCGAGTGAGTGAATACAGGTCCTTCCAGCCTCAAAGAGTCACCGAGGGGATGCTGTGGTGTAGACGGAATGGGTTGTATGGAATGGAATGCGTGACATTCTAAGGTGAGTGTTTGACTCATCCAAGACCACCGATCATGCATTCTAAACAGTCAGTCACTCCCAGCTGTTGGAACAGATGTTGGAGGGTGGTCTCCACCAGTGAAGAGTCTCATGTCAGTGGACGCGAGCGCTTCTGCCCCACAGCCTTGCCTCAACCACCAACCAACCAACCAACCAACCAACTAAACAGCTAACCAGCAGTGGAGCAAACAACAAACTACCAAACATGCAAATCACGGATGCCGTGACTGGTTGTGCCTCGTGATTCGTTTCTCGGGACTCGTTGTTCGCATCGCACTTCCTACCTCTGTTCCCTTTTTCTCTTCCACAGTGTCAGTGCTAATAACTCTCATGATTGTCAGGATTGGCGTTCTCTGCCAGGAGGGAGGAAGAAGGGAGGAAGAAGGGAGGATCAGGAAGGTATTTTGCATCTGCGACGTCGAGTGATTGCTGCTCCATCGTCATCGGATCCTCGATCGATGGCGGTTGCGGTGGAGGGGCAGCATTTTGACAGATTGGTTGGGTGAAGGACTGCATGGATGTGCAAGACCCTCTCCGATCACATTGTCCTCCAACGAGCCCTCCTTTCCAGACACTGATCTCGTCTTCAACACACTCTCACTATCCTCCTCTTTTTCATTACCTCCTTCCTTCCCCCATTCTGTGGTGCCTTTCCGAATCCGTCCAGATTTGTGAACATTCAACTTATCCGCGCAAGATTTGTCGCTCCAAGCCGCGGTCCATGCAGCAATTGTTACGTCCACTGTCCCCTCGACTGCTTTGTCAGCTCAATCCTCAGTCTCTCCTGCGTGGGTGCCTTCTGTAATGTGCTTCTATCCAGTCACACCGTCTTGTCTCCCCAAATACCACATGAAAGTTACATTTTGACTGACACTAGAGACTGGTTGTGGATCCACTCTGCGATCGAGACAACAACTTAGCTCCAGCTTCCAACCACTTTCATGGCAGTGAAAGAGCGACATCAACTACAGCAGGAACTGTGGCAACGAGAGCGACGGCGAGAGCGATATCAATGGACATTTTATCTTGCCTATTTTTGAGTCAAGAAAGACTACACTTCTAGACGAGTAACCACATTAAACTTAGCTACTTCAGCTCGTCAATTATGAATTACTTAAGGCGGGTGTGAGGGTGAATAGATGAATGGGTGGCGGAAAGTATGGATGGCTGTCAAAGGAGGTGGAAGATGGATGGAATGGAGGGAGGTCTGGTTGCATTCAAGATGAATGAACGAATGGAGGGGAAGAATTTATTGATCCACAATGCATAATGAATACTGAAGACTCACCCTTTACTTATCCTCCTGTACAATTTCCTTTGACCCGTCGCTATTCACCATCCTCATCTCGGTGACGTATGGACTCATCCAGCAATTCCATGCGTTGCAGTTGTCTTCCACTCACCACGCGCCTTCTTTTTCTCATTTCAGCTTTTCCATATGCAAGATTACTTTCATAGGCTGCTAGAATCAAACTTGTCGCTCTTATTCCATTGGTCATCACACGGCGGTCCTGGAAGCCGTCCCGACTAGTTCACATTACCATGACCGTGTTAGATTCAACGCCAAACCATCCAGTTCCTGGGTTGTAAATATTGTCGCAGATCAGGTAAATGGATGAATGGACGTGTCTGGAGCCTCCTCCTCCTCCTTTTTACTTCCCGCCGTGCCACATCCAATAGATAGATGTCCGCAACGATACTCGTAAGGAAATAGGCATTGAAGCTACCGGGATTGGTCCTAACCTTGATTTTGCTTACAATTTCATGAGCCTTTTTAATCGCCTGTAGATCAACCTTAATTCTAATGATATGGAACTCTATTACTAACCTCCGATCCCTTCAAGAATCGCGTCACAACGTTTTTGGAGGTCGATTAGAAGGCTATAGAGATTTATGACCAAGATACACACTCCCACTAACGGAAAGTAGCAAACAGAAAATGTGACAATAAATCACGCATACGTGCGATGTGCTGGCATTGTCAACAAATATGCCAAGATGTTCAGCTTCAAGTGAATGCCAAGAGGCAACCTCAGCGACCTACCCTCACCGTTTATTTACACAAAAAAATGCAATTTTTATGCAATCAGGGATTTTCTGTTTCTTTTCATCGCATAATAGCAAACAGAACAACTCATCGCTACCTTATCTCAGAATTGGCACAGCCTACCGAAGTCTCTACCTCAGGAGAGGAATAAACCTAATCCCAGATTCTACTAACCAATCAGATCACGCGACCTTGAGGCCCACCAATCGCGGGCCAGGGGAAAGTCTTTCCACCCTAAGCACATGAAATGCAAAATCTCTTCCCAATGTAGTTGTTTTACTTCTTGTCAACAGAAATGAACAAACATACACAAATTTGCATAATTGTGTGGCAAACAACATCGTGGATACATTTGTGGACATTACTGCGAAGCAGCCTTGGAAACACAAACGTCTACGCGTCTACCTACACATATCAACGTGTGGGAAGAAAAGGACAGGATCTAATTAGCAAACGTGACAGAAATTGCAGAATAAATTTAATTAACTTATTTGTGCAGAAAAGAATGAGGACCAAGTTACGGCTAGGATAAAGTAAAAGAGGAATCGGAAGCTTACTTCCAGGATTCGCGATTCCCGAGATCTGTACTCCAAGGACGGCGGTCTCTATCAGCAGAATCCGCAGTGCAAATGCTGTTTCTCTCTCCTTTCCTCCATTTCAAGTTACACACTAGTGTTGCAACCACCTTCGTGTCAGACCGCCAGGTTTTACAGCCTGTCAGACAGAGGGCTCCTGTGAAGGGCTTGAAAAGTGATAGGAGCGAACCAAGATTTGGAAGGTAAGTTGAGCCGCTAATCTCGGCCTTCAACTGGTATGTGGAAGGTAACTTCAGTGTGGGAAGGTTTCATCGAGTCAATTGAATCCTCCTGGGGCAATCTGTTTCACCTCGCCACGGGTGGTGGTGGCGGTCATCTTGATGCCGAGAAAGGATAAAGCACCTAGGAAGTCTTGACCATAGTTCTTGTTAAAACACGCCTTCAGCTCCGTGTCGGTTCAAAGCAGAAAACCGTCTTGATGGATTTATGAATGAAAGTGTCGGACACACAGAGCTTACGAAGGGACGGACATTCCACGTCGTGCCTCCATAGGAACAACGCTGACGCCGTGGACGAGGGATGCATCGATCTCCACGATCGCGATTGTCTTCACTATTAGCAGTTCCAATTGGTTTAGGTCATCTGTTTGTGTGGGCAGGGGTCACCACACGCTGCTCCATGCAATGGCGAGGACGTCTGGTGAAGTGAAGACTATGCGTCGGCATTAGGAACGCTTGGCACCGATGGGCGTACCTGGACTTCAAAACCCGAACACGAAGGCTAGAGGGCGAGACTTTGACTTTGGAGGGAGGAGAAGGGAGCCCTGGAAGTAAAATCCACCTACAGGAAACACTCTAATCTAGAAGCCGATCGGTAACCGGAACGGAATCAACGATGGAACCGCGGACTACTGGGTGGTCGCAAGACTCATTATACATTTCAAAGACCGAAAGAATCGCAAATAGGAATGGTTTTGGAATGAATCCAACAGGATCTTCAAGAATGAATCACCCCCACTCAAGTTCAGAGCCTCTTGCTGGAAGACAGCCTAACCTTCCACCGCAATGAAACGTCGTGAAGGTCAGACAGTGATTTTTAGAAATTCAAGATGTTGATATAACTTTTGGACCATCTGCTACCAGGCTCAGGCACACCCTGACGCCTCCCAAATCTTCGTGCATGAACCTGAAGTCAGAAATGGGTCAAATGCATTCTCCGTGATTTAAAGACAGGTTGGCATTGTTCCAAGCAATGGGGGTGGGGAGGTCATGGCTGGAGGATAGCTGCATTGCATAGTCACCAAGGCGCTGCAGTTGGGTAGGCATTGAGGGTATCAAGTTGGCATCCTCTAGGCTGCGAGGATGGAGTTTACCCTGGGACTCGGGCATCGATATGGCGAAAGGACTGTTTGCAAGAAACCTCTAAGACCTAATGAGTACCCCTCCTTACACCTTCGAGAAACTGGACGGTGGAATGACCCCGAAAGGGGAGGAGGGATTCAAGCCCTGGCATCGACTCTTACTGCTGGGGCTGAGGAAACCTCAAGCATGGGCTGACGCAATCCTACCTACCCTCCAGACACAGCAGAGCGCACAGTTGAAAGACGACCTCCCATAGAGAAGATCGGAAAACCTATCTCTCTCTACAAGGAAATTGGGGAGGAGGAATTTGAAGGATATGGCGTTGGGTTGCAGGGTCCCTCAGTTGACAAAAATGGGGCAATTTCAAGAGTGAGGATCGTGGAAGATCCATTCGTAGTATCGGTAAGGTAAGAGAGCATGCAATAAAATGAAATGGAATGGCAGAGACAGCAGGGCACAGCGCCGCAATATGCAGATAGTGAAACGGATGTCGCTAGTGCCAGAGACATTCGAAACACTACCTCACATCATCAGCACTTGGAGAAGGCAAATACACTTCAAGCCGACATCATCGTCTATCCATCCGTCAACTAACCTTACCCCGATTCTCTCCACATCCAGCGATAGCCTAAAGCCTGCAAAAAATGGGAGGCAATAAGGGGAATAGAGGTGCAGTCGGCGTTGAAGGCCTATGATTGGGTGGAATAGGAGGAGAATGAGAATGGGATGAGATGATTCTTCGCTTGCCTTTAATCTCTACCACCTAAAAGCGCGCAAGAAGACGCATGACCAATGGGAGGGAGGGCGTTAGCAACAGGCAAGCAGTCAAGCGGGCAGGCAGCGAGTGGGTGGCAGAAGTCAATAGGGCGCAATGCTTGAAAGCGCGAGGACTGGTAATGCAGACCCTCTTGCCGGTGCTAGGCGACTCTGCGAGGCTCCGCTTTGCACTCAAAGGCAGGGAGGTGGATTGTAAATAACCTAAGGGAGGACTGGCACTCGAGGAGGAGGAATTTGGCTCCGTCCTATGGGCCAACTTCGTCTGGAGAGACCTCGCAACCAATTATGGGTGCATCTCTGCCCCGTCCTCCTACAACTCCCGAGGGGGGAGGAGGGGGACTAAGCCGGTTTTAGACGTTTTTCCTAGCCTGAAGTCATTCGAAGGAGAAAGTGGGCAGAGATGAAGCCCTTTGGATGGGAACCTTCAAAGGTGCCCCATACATGGCAGCCCAGAAAGGACACTTGGGTCTAAGAAACGTAATCGTAGGGGAGAAGGCGGTCACCCCCACCAGTCTTTGGAACCGGGTGTTGGATTAGTAGAAGCGAGGTGCTTCCTCAACTTGACGGATGAGGAGCTTTCTCCACGGGTTACCTATGATGGATCATCCGCCCCGCCTCCCCGACAAATTCAAGCTATGCTGGAGCCGCTCTCAACAACCGAGAATGGAAGTCTTGGAGGAAGCCTAGATTACTGGACCGTTTTACATCAACTAAGAGAGGCTCCAAGACTCCACGAACAGGGGAAGAACCTGTTCTATCGCCTTAAAAAGTTGCATTTTCCTTTTAAGCCTTCACCAACCTCTAAGTCTTTTTCCAAAACCGTTCCACGGACGAAACTTCGGAGCCTCCTACCTGAAGCGCAAATGCTATGGAGACCGGCCTTCGGCACGGATCCCAAGAGGACCTGGAGCTGACCAGGACGCGGGCCTATGGACGAGGAAGTTCCTTCCAAGGCAATGGAGCACTTCATGCCGTCAGTAAAGCTTGACTCCACGTTTCGAGACAAGGAGGACAAATCAGCCGGACGAAATACCAGCACAAAATTGCGCTCTCCACACATTTCGTGTCTTAAAAAGAGCCTAATTTTTCACTAGAAGGTTAAACATTCAAGGGAAGGAATGCTGCCTGCCTTCACCTTTACCTCCACCTACCTATCAACGGCAGAAGGAATGACGCCAGGGTGCACACTGTGTTGAAGCGACTCGAGGTAGGAGGGATAAGAAGCAAAAAAAATAAATGGCATCCTACTTTTTGCAAGCCTGGAGGGTGTCACAGGGCGCAAGGTTATTCTGCACTAGCAATAGTCAATCCTACAGGGCGGCAGAAAAAAAAAAAACGGGATCGCTTCCCGGCTTAAATCGGGTTTATGGATAACCGGAACTGGAGGGATCCAAGAGGGCTTCACCAAGAGACAAGGCAGTGATGTCTGATGGAGGCGTCACTGCTCAGCACCGGCAAAAAAAGGCGGAAAGAATCTTGCGGGCTTCGGGTGAGGTGAGTGGAGAAGGGAAACCAGGCCCACACAACTCACACTTAAATAGTCGCCACGACCTTCAGTAAAGGTGGTCGGCTTCAAGATCACCTTAGTCCACAAGTTTCAAGTGTAGCCGTATCCCAGGTGCTACTGGACTGGCGGTAGTCGACGCCAGAGTTTGGAGCCGGTGGCTCCCAACCCCGACCAATCGTAATTCACCACGTGATAAGTCATACCACTGCATATGCGCGTACGAACAAAGACACAAATAATGACTAATTGCAAAGAGGAGGAAGAAGAGGAGTTAGAGGCCACGTCACCATTGGTTAGACGAGGGAGGAGAAGGGGGGAGGGGAGTGGGGTACGAAGCTTACCCTGGACAACACCCACTACCCTCCGCCTTCCGTATTAGTCATGCCGAGCTCCCACTGGTCTCATCACAGTGGAAAAAGTAGCCCTCCGCCTATCGATTGTCACAGAGTACCTGGACGAAAACGACTGCAAGGTGAGGCCAAGCGGCACTTTACCATCCAATTTAAGCATAAGGTCAAGCACTAAGTCTAGCGAAACGGGAGGGGGGAGGGAAAGACCTAATTGCAAATAAAAATTAAAATGTGCATTTTTGACGATTTGGAGGACTTCTAGGTCGTGCAAAAATCGTGCGCTTTGCTCAAGGAAGCATCAGCAACAAATCCCTCGGGGGAAAAATCAATAAGCTGGCCGCACACGGGGCCGATCGATATTCCACCTAGCATGAGTAATGAAGTGATAAAAGCCGGGGGGACAAAATCGATATACCCACTTGGTGGATAATTAAGGCACCTGGTGTTGGCCTAACACATGGCGGTAAAGCCACTTAAACAAGCCAGGATAACAGCTTCTTTCCAACAAAAACCCCTCTTCCCAGCAAAAAAAAGGAAAACAAAAAGTCTCACCGGAGCAGATATTTGACGAAATGAAGGAAACGCGTCAAACGCAAAACTGCCTTGGTTGTGGAGTCTGTGCACGCCAACTGCAGCAGTCAGCCAATAGACGAAGCCTCGACCTTGGCGGCAGGGCGGTGATTGGTGAGTGGCAATGCAAAAGCGCGGTGCACCCACCAATGATGTGTATGGAGGACATTTTGAAAAAGCACACGCCCTGGCCAATGGATTTTCGCACAGATGACTGCTCCTGTCAAGAAAAAAATCAATACTTGACAAGATGAGGTGACAGGGTTGGTGGGGTGTTATGGTGCGATTGTGTTGAGGGCACGATGGTGGAGGAGAGAGGTTTGCGTGTTGCATTGTGTGTACTACTGGTGGCGTGCATTTTTCATGCCGTTGTTATGACAGCACCACGGTATCCATATTGTAGGTCAGGCTTGGTGGTGCGCGAGAGAGATAGGTAAAACCCTGGCGATTTTGTTTAACTCCGAGGCCGTGGCTAACGCGGACTGTGTGAGTGTTTATAACGACTGGAGTTGTAGGAAAGCGGGGGAGGGGGAGCCAGAGGGAAGGTATTTTAACAGTTATCCATGAAATGAATCAACAAATCAGGGTTTGTAATTAAACTGTAGCCTGATGACTCTGCGTGGCAATTTTTGAGGACGATCCATGCACTCGGTCACAGTCGAGGCGATGAGTAACGGGTGCTGGCCCATTTATAGAACTGCGGTGGTCATAGTTGGGATTCTTTGGGGAAGCCGTCAATAGCCTACCTGGTCTGGTGAGGTGAATGGCTTTCCAAGGCCGCTTGCCAGGGAATTTTTCATCAATTTTCTTTCGTCTCGGGGTTACACATCCCCACTGGGGAATGAAGGCCTCGGAAGAAAAAGCAGAATGGAATATTAACCAATCGCGGCATGAAACTGGGCCGTCTCCCCTCAACTTGGGGCGTTACCGGAAACTGGAGCTCAGTGGAGGCCTAGTAAATGTTTACCCCCCAAACCCTCAAAAGCTACTCTTCCATAAGCCCACAATCTTGCATGTGAGGTGCTTCAAATTAAATTCTATTGAGTACTGCCCATTTGTCAAATTAATTCGATTCAACCTAGGCACTCGAATCGCAAAGGGTGAAAGAGGAGGGTGGGAAGGCGGAGGTGGGGGGGGGCTTTGAATTCTCACAATGAAAGAAAAAAAAAATGGAAGGAATTAAATTGTTGCCGAGATTCTTCACTCCACTTTCCCAAGACTACACACACGCACACACACACACAACTCTCCCATACAGCCTTGAAAGCGGTTTAAAAATCGCACCACCGTGGAATCGATTGGCTTACGGGGCAAAAAAAAATCGATTTTAGCGGCGCGGCATCCTGTGTGGATTCGACTGAGCTAATCGATCAGCGTGGCGGTAATTAGCACTCAGCCGCGCGCCCTCCCGCCGAGACACAAATCGATAAAATAGGGAGGAAACAGGGCACCTAGCACTAAAATGGAGGTAAAGTGCTGGTGGTGGAGAGGAGGAGGGGCGGAGGCATTGTTGTAGAAGAGGAATGCCGTGGAGATGCGTCTTCGTGACTCCTGTTTAGGCAGGCAGGGTATAACAAAAGCGATAATTTGTCACATCAACAGGCAGGCAGGCAGGCAGGCATGCATGCATGCAGGCAGGCCATACACACACACGCACACACAAACATAAGCGCGTACATGCACGCACACACACAGTAAGCAAGCCGCTGTAGCTGCTACAACAACCCGCCTCTGTGTGTGTGTGTGTGTGTTTGTGTGTGTGTGTGTGTGTGTGATGACGCATTCACGTCTCCCTCACTTGCTCTCTCTCTCTCTCTAGTTAGTTCCATCTATGCCTCTAGCTTGTGTGTGTGGGTGTGTGTGTGTACGTGTGTATGACCTTGAAACCAGCAGTTCATTGGCTGTTGGGGGAGATGGTAAAAGCTAGCATTGGGTATTGCGTGTACGGCGGACTGGGCTGACTTCCGTTCAGCGTTGCGATGTTGACGTTGATGGCGGCGTTGATGTACTGCAGGGCTTTTTTGCGAGTGCGTGCGTGTGTGCATGCGTGCATGCGTGCGTGAGTGCATGCACATGTGCTACGGTAACGACTGCCACATAAACGAAAGACAAGCGACGACGATGGCGGTGGCAGCGGCGACGGTGGTTCGTCGAATGTCCATTGAAAAACGTGTGTGTGTGTGTTTGTGTGTAAATATGTGTGACCTTGATGTCCAGACCGATTTATGTGGTGTCATGTGGTGGCAGAGTTTTGAAATTCAGATTTTGCAGGAGTAGATTCCCTGTTACGCATTCCGACGCTTTGATCTTCGGGGTGATTGCATGAATCCCTAGCGCTAGGCTTCCGACCCTTCCACTGGCTTATGGGTAGACCCCTTTGTGACAGATTCAAGGAGAACTTCAGCACCACGGTAGGGCAGTCCTAACACCGATTACTGTTTGGTGATGAAAGTGACCGCATTCGGTGTCCATTGAAGGAGAGGGGACGAAAAGGGTATTGGATAGGGCAACGTCACAGTCTCTAGTTCTTCAGGGTAACAGGAAGTTGATGAGATGGGTACATTCCTGCCGAGCTTTTCTTAGCCCTTTCAAAATGATTCGAAGCCGGTCTGATTGGAATATGGAAGGTGATAGAGCCCAAGGAAGGCGATGTTCTCCCCACTGGACCGAAATAAACGTGACAGTAGGATCCAACAGCGAGACCCACCAACCATTAGCCCATTGCATCATCAGGGCAGCCTGAATTGTTTCCTGCCTTGGCTTGTGATGATAAATGGCATTTGTAGAACGAACTGATCATTGATTAGCCCCTCCCTGCCCCTTCTCCCCCCTTACCCAACGATCCACCATCCCACCTGACACTCCTAGGCTAGGCAATACTTCGCCCACGCCTAGGAGACTGGGCCAAGGTGGTGAAATGCAGATGCAAGCCTTCACTATGAGAGGACCTCCGTTTTCCCCGAGGGGTCGACAATCACGATGGCAACCTGTTGATATGGAACACCTTGAAAGGCTGGAAGACGTTCAGGAACAGCTCATTCCTCCTACTGGTTTTCCTATCCGTGGGAACTGAAGAGAGGCATTGAAGTCTCTCACCTGCGAGTTTCTGTCTCCTTTGGAAGGCAACAATAACTTGCAACAGTGTTGTGGAACAGCCTTCCAGACGCGTGGAGCAGCTTGAAGTACCACAGCAATGCGAATTCGCCTCTCCTGTGGTTCGGGCCGTTTAATGGCCTGTGGAGATAGATATGGGTTGGATGCTATTCGAGAGCTTCTATGGACGATCTCCAATTTTGCAGTTACCAAAAGTATCTATCAGCCTCCAGCTTGACTTTAAAAACCGGGATCCTTCGTAACAAGATCTATTCTCTCTCAAAAAAAAGGAATATAAAAAGGTTTAAGAGCATTTTGTGTCTGACATTCACCGCTCAAACCATCATTAGGCCATAATGGCGATCATCAATCATGCCAACTGCCCTGAAATAGAAGCAGATCCAACCACCAGAATAATAAACCCAGTGTTGGAACAGTTCAATCAATCAAACAGCGGAAACTGCTTGTTGAAATGGATAGTGAAGATCAGGATCCTGTCGGGACTGGACGATGGTTTTCAGCCATGCAAACCCTCCCCCCTCCCTTTCCACGTGTCATTCCTCCCTTCTTGGAACATGAGCTACCGCACGGCTCCAGCAGAACCTCTAAAGATTTGGAACACCTTTCCTCCACTGATCCGCGGCACCACAGACACCTCCCAAAAATGTTAGGTGACTCACTAATGAATGGAAGCGACCTCCAGACGGCGGAGAGGTCACTGGCAGAGTTGCACACCATTAGCGGTGAATTGCGAAGAGACCGAAAGAAGGCCTCCCCTCCCCAATCCGAAGCAACATTTCAACATCCCTGTTCCTCCTCCCTGTTATTAACCTCGCATTTTAGCCTCCTCCCCTATCTCCAATTTACGGGGTAGGCAACTTTTCCATGAATTCAATTTCACTGCCACTTAAGATCCACTCAAAATGCCATTTAACAAATTTGTGAATGGTAATAACAGTCACTTTGTAAATAATTTAATAATCCATGATTGCCATCTCTCGAGTAATTCAATTTTGGTGATAATTAACAGGGCGATTTTGAACCTCAAGAAGCACCAAAAAAAAGAAGAAGAAAATTCAAATGCACTTCAAATGTTCAATCAGTGCTTTAAAGACGTGTCAAGTGAAAAAAAAGGAGGGCAGTACACAAAAATACACGAGCCTTTTAGTCGAAGAGGGTGAATTCAAAGACGCTCTCTTCACAGGATTCCGGATCCAGCGCGTAGACTGAGGTGACACTGAGTCCCCGCACGTAGTCATTGAGCTCCAGAGAGAGGAGGAGGGACAGCACCTCGTTCAGGTTGCTGCAGATATTGCGTTTCAACAGCCACTCGTGGAAATCGGCAAGCACGAAAGCCCGTTCCACCTTCCGTGTTGGCAACCTGATGAAGGAAAAAAGTTGAGGTACTTATACACTTCCAGTAGAAAGACAGGTGATGGATAAAGTTGGCGGCGCACAGAATGGGTTTGCAGATCTCCGAGACACAAGCATCTAGGTGGAGGAGAGCAAAACTCTCCGCAATCCTCCAACTGGATGTCTGCCTTGTGGGAATCTTCACTCGCGGTTCCCCATCACCTCCTGACTCAGCCTCTAGTCGGCGTCTCCTTGGCCGTTTGAGAGCCAAGAACCACATCGTAACGCGTTCTCGGAACTTGGAACAACTGAATAAGACAAGAAAATCAGATGACTGAAGTAACGCAGAGGGGATGAATCCCCAAATTCCAAGGTTATATTCAATTCTCCCACTTATCCCGTAACGAGACAGACTTTGTGCAGCCAAGCGCTTGATTTACAAAACCCTTCAAGCTCTATAGATTTTCGTCGCCGTCGATGCTCACTAATAGTTTTAACTCAGATGACACATTTGATGCTCGATTTTAGGTAACAAAAAGTAGAGGGGACTTGCATCAGCAATAATGGTTTGGAAATGCATTCCACATCCAATCCGTAGAGAGAAAAAACGAGGAAGCCCTGACCGAAATTGAAAACCTGATCTACAAACTCCAGCACGATAACCGTTGTCGATATTTGCAGGTGCAACAGCCTCCAAAGGCAGCCAAACATTCCCTGAGAAAAAGGAAACAACCACTGAATGCTAAGACGCAGTAAATCGGCCATGAAGTTGGCGTACATAAGCTGAAATCACCTAAGGTATCACATTTAAAAAATCGGGACTATTTGACCATAGGATACTCCTTTACATTCAACCTCTACGCCTCCACGATTATCAGTTCATCTGAGTAAACTGTGTAATTGGAACCCCTATGCTTCGATACTCCTGAAGGATTTTGACCACTCTGCAAGCATCAAAAGTGGACTCACAAATATCATACCCACAAGATTGAGACCGACTACAGCAAAGTGCCGATGAATTTGTCCATCTTTGTTGTTAGGATCCATCGTAGACTCGGATTCCTCCTCCTGAGTCGGCAATTTGTTGACATTCTCAACTTCCTCGACATCGGTGGTTAATGGAATGGCTTCACTACAAAACATGCAACAAATCCGAATAAATATTACTGAAAATATTCACATTTTAAGGATGAGATTCGGGCATAAACTCACGGGGGAACGCAGTTGACCGCCCGTTCAGCCGCACCCTCGTAGACCGCGCTCCCATTGGCTAACGGGGCGTAACCATTCTTAGCGCCTCTAACGAATTTGCGGCGTGAAAATGCTGAGCGCTTTTAATGAATAAAAAATAAGCAACTTAGTTTTTGAATGAAAAACAATCAACAATTAAAAAGTAAGGTGTCATAAGTTATAATTCAACAAAACAATGGCTGCGTCTACAACAAAATTGCATGACTCAGGAGAATCCACTTTCAGAAAAGTTAAAAAGTGAAGCAATTCACTTACAATGGAATTTTGAGAACAGAGGAATTTATTACCATGAAGAATCAAGTAAGACCGCAGAGTCAGGGAGACGATTGATCCAAGGAAGCAAATGAGAAGTACCGCCAAAGTAAATCTTTGCTAAAAAAAGCAGAAAAAGGATTACTGAACTTCGCAATCTCCAAAAAATACAAGACACACACACAGTGAGAATCCAATTGTAATCCACTTTAAAAAACAAACGTCCCAAGTATTCTGTTTCGATCATAGCTGTCGATTCTACTGGTTGAGTCCTAATGTGAAGCTTAACCTCAAGGAAAATCTCTTCCCCACTTTGCAAATGAAAATCGAAATTTAGTAGTTACGATATCATAGTTTTGTAAAGAATGTAATCATTCTACCATTGACTGACTCCTTTGTGTAACTGGTTGCCTGCCGGCCTGTGATCGCCAGCAGAAAGTCTATTGGAAGAGAATGATGCACATTTTCAAGTGGATCCATTGTTCATCAAAGGATCGATAAAATTTGCGGTGGACCTATTGTCGTGGTTCGAAATAACAGCTTATCATGGAGGGTAAGACCAGAGTTGAGTGCCTTGAGAGTGTTCGCAAAGCTACTGCTCGCACCATTCATGAGTAATGAGTTCTAAAAGGGTGGATGGATACCTTTGAACTGGCGACACAGTGGGACATTGAGGATCAAGTATAGACTGTACGTTCGGGCAATGTAGCGTTTTTTTCAATAAAATGGTCCGAAGAAGCATTTTGAGGCAGGAAATCATCTAGCACCACTGGAAGGATCGACAGTGACGTTCAAAATAAGTCGAGAGGCATGTAACTGGACAACGTATCATTCAGATGGGCACTTCACTATACACGCACATTCAATTTGCTCTCATCTGGTCTTCAAGAAGGTGGGCCAGAGATGTGGTACTAGTGTGTCAGCGCTACAGTACAAGATTACTACTAGAATAAACTCCAGGAACGCCTTGGAAAGAGGCTAGCAGTCCGAGGCTTTCACGATACATTCATCCATCCAATCATCCACCCACTCATTCGTTCAACCATGCAGCTGCATTACCAAACAGCAAGTTTCTACTTACCTGCACGGCTCCATACCGATAGAATGGATTGACGTCTTGGTGCCGAATGTCGTGCGAGATGATTTTCATGGAGACAGTGAGGAGGATTGGTGCCCTAATGTAAAAGAATCAACAACTGTCTTCCATTACTTCCATTTTTAATAAGCAGTAAGTCAACTCCACATCTTCTACAAAGCTGGATCTTTGCCTCCGTCAAGTGTACGCTGCTTTCCATAGTTGACATTCAATGTCTGGAGCTAGCATCTCTGGTGATCCGTCCATCGAAAAAAACCTTGTCAACAAACTTCCTAGTCATGCGCAAAGCTCCTAACTTCTACCTGATCATCGGTAGGAGGATGGTTGACTCCCAACCGCCTGGGGACTGACGGGATGATCATCACAGAAGAATGATCACGACTGGTGTCATGGATGATGCTCGAATTAAGACAGTGAACCATGACTATTAAGGAGAGGCCCTAGCACTATTGGTTGGCACCGGTTCCTTCTGAGGTCTGTCTTGTTACCCAAAAGACCACGCAATTCGGTTGAGTGACTTACAACAGGCCGAAGATGTAGAAGACGGTACGATTTCGTCGTGGCATCAGTCTTGCCTCGCGTTGTTGAATCAACATTCCAATGGAGATGAAGGCCGTCCACATGCGAGTGCAGTAGTAGGCAGAGAGGTAGAAGGAGAATTTGATGTATTCGATCAATGTGATACGCTCTGTTGGATCTAAAGCAGAGAGTGTTAAGTTGTTCACCATGAAGCGTGTCCATTCAATCAAGGAGCCATTTTGGTACCTCAAAGAGGCACATCTGGATTAACCCTAGCCTTCTCACATGATCCGCTGTTCCATTTCACCATGCAGGCAGCTTCAATACATTTGAGCGCATTTACAACTGGATGGATACATCCAACACTTCCATGGCACTCTGTGTCCCCAAAGTGCACTGATTTTGCCCCACTCCCCCGTCTCGTGCCATTTTCCTGAGTATAAAGTAAACAACCCTCCTCCAAGTCACAAAGACCCACGTCCAAGACAGAGATTCAAGCTTCACCGACACGGAACCACTTCTGGAAGAATTCGATTCGGTCAGAAGGTCATTTGTCGCCATACTATCACTGTCAAGACGAATCCTTCTGGGGAGACAACAATCATCACCGCTTTGCCCATCTCTTATCTGTCCCAAATTAACAAAGAGACGCCAGGCCAGTTGAACCATTCAACGTGGAGACTGCTTCGGATGGATGACAAGTAGGGCATCGTTAAGATTGCATTTGGCACTTCCAATTCTTCAAGATTCTTTCAAAGTGGGATGACATCGGACATCAGATGTCCAGTGATTTCACACTCTTAAGCTGGAGGATCAACAAATCGAGGCATATGAAAGTCCACTAGCTGATTTGTGGAAAGGACTTTGACTTTCTTGTTTACCAGAGTGGGCCAGTGACCAAGAGCTCCATCCTCACCGCTGCTGTAGCTGTTCTACCGTACTGGAGATGTCAAATACACATCCTCTAGCTGTCTACCTAAACTTCTCATCGCCTCAACCGGACGATGCTACCAGATGCTTCTTTCAACTCAATTCTTGATGCATATTCAAACGCAGTGATTTCTGCCTTAGCAGTGGTTGATTTGTAATGCAAAATACTGCACAATCCTCTTACCAAATATCCAAGACTTGAAGAAGGCACACAAAACGACAACATTGGTGGTGAATAAGGTGCAATCCAGGTAGCAAATCACAAATCGGTTAGGCATTAGAACCGTCTTTCGACCAGCTAGAAACAACACCCTCGTCCATAGCTGCAAGAGATGAGAAAATTTAAGAAGTTTGTTTAAATATGGTAAAAATGAAGCAGGGAAATTTGCATAGCTTGGCGGATGTTACTTTATCAGAAGGTTACTTTACAAAACTGTTACAATGTTTTAAATATAATCTTTCTCCTGGATGACAACAACGATCTCTACTGTTGAAGCTCTCGAGTTTCAGTCAAATTGCCATTCCTATAGGTAGAAAGCTTATTAATATAGAAACTTAATCTTAGTTGATTATTCAAACTATAGGCAGCAATATACTAAAACTGCCCCAACATAGCGTCTTAAGGTGTTTTGTTGGTACTGACGAACAATTCCGTAAAAGAGCTGCTTTAGAGGCATCAAACAAACTCTACTAAAACGTAAATATGGGTAAGTGGGGTAGCAGTGTCAAAAGTAATGACTGACCGCACCTCACACTATCTTGAGCACCTGCCTTTGGGAAAATCAGTCTCAACTTGACCTGGATAATTCCAGCCGAAAATGAAAAACTATTTATCTATCTGAGTACTTTGGAAAGTAAGGGTAGATTCTTCGTACCAGGCACTTACCCCACTGATAACACTAATCCAGGAGACATAAACAGCCGTTTTTTCAAGAAAGTTGGCGTAGATGGAGGGATCTGCTGAGAGCAAGTAAAGGACGCATTCATAGACGAAAAGGCAAGGGAGGAGAAGGAAGGTTCCAAGTCTGATGCTATTTCCCACCTAGAAATACAATGGATCGCAAAGATCTTCAGCTTCAAGCAAATAAAATCATTAAGGATGACGAGTGAAAAGCTGCTGTCTTGGATCTTACAGATGACATTTGACATCGAAGAACGCAAAGCGTCAGCTTTTAGTCAGGACTTAATTTGAACCATAACATTTCGACAATCTGAGTGCCCTGTGAGGCGACTTTCAAGGTCGTGTAATTAGTTCGAAATGAAATGCTTTATTTCATTTAAAACTCGCTATTAATGCCAAAATTCAGGAGCTACAACAGCAGTTTAAGAAAAGGAATTTAAAAAGTCAGGTGCTATAATGCGGATAGGAATCTGCACTAGAATTTCATTAAAACTCCTCGTAATTCTTGCATGGGTGATAGCGAGGTTTTCGCTCTGATTTGTCCGGGGTTCCAAAACTCTAGCTATGTTTGAAAAATAGTGAATCGACAGCTCTTCAAGGGCCGCTGTTAAACATCTGATTCCTAAAAACATTTATGACACAACTTCTAACTTTAGTTTACATCGTCCTTGATTAAAAGTAGGCACCGAGAGTTTTCAAGGTCATACAGCGGGAAGCCAAATAATTAAACGCATAAATTCTCGTATCTTTTACTTTAGGTTCTCTTTAAGTTATTAAGCACGAGGTGTCATTTTTTTAGTGTAATTGATCTGCATAACTAACTGCCTTCCTTAAGAAATTACCTACGGCTTTCGCTTGACTAAAGAGGAATAATACCAATAAAGACTGTGGACCCCATGGCAGTAAATCAGTTTTTTACCCAGTTTAGAAAAAATCAAACGCATATATAGGCCAAATACCAGAGAGAAAATAGGTAGAGATGCATAACCTATCTTATGGGGCGTATATTTCGGTAAGATGTTTAATATAAAATGCCTGACTTCATTTGAGAATCGAAGTCGTCCACGACTTATCACCACTTAGTAACATCTCAAAGAATGAGTACACAAAATATTCAGGGGAGGATGCTAAATTCGGTGCTATGGTGTAAAGTGGAAATTGCACTTATACTGCTACTTCGCTGAGCAAAGCCCAATTTGGGTCTGTTCTGATTTACATGCAAAAATGTTCAGGACCTTCTTCCTACAAAAGAAGTCCCAACCTGTTTATCATCATCGACTACATAACATTGGTTTCTCTTCGAAATCAATCCACCTTTGTTGCGAAGCCAAAAAGCTTAGTCAGTTCAAGTTCCAACCTGAACTGGTGTTTATGCTCTTCCACCTGTCAAATGGTACGATCTCACATCAAGGTCATTGTTAAAACTCTATTCTGAGGCTTGGCGAAGGCTCATTTCAGCCTCCAAACAGTAAAATTGGATTAGTGTCGCAATCACACAGAAAGAAAACTTACACCCCTCGATCCGATTAGTGAAAGTTTACTGCATATTTTTGTATGCAATCGTGGAGGTCACCTGGAGTGACAGGTGACACATGCAACATGTATGAAAACAAGACTCACAGCAGTGCCTGTCATCCCCTCAAATGGGCAATATTTGATGGAGTACGAGTTTGAGAGAAAGTTATTTCACAGCTCTTGAGAAGTTCTTCAACCATCGGTGCGGTAGATGTGACAACTGAGTTACACAGATGATAGAGTCAACTGATCGCGCTAGTGGACAGAGCTGGATAATAATTACACAGGCATGGCTTGCCTGTCATCCCTCTTTCCACTCTAATTAATGGAACTGCTTAAGAATAGACAATAGTATATGACTTTGGCGTCCTTTTGTTGATTTGGGACAAATAATAGCCATTTTATTGCGCTTAGCCTCTCTTCTCCCAATGGAAAATGGGCGAAGCTGTGTCCACCCGAAAGCATTTGGTTGAAAGGTGGTAGCATGATGGTAAATGACCTTCCGACCAAGTCAACTTCATTCACAAGTGGTTTTTTGTTGGTGAAAAAATTATGGGACGCTATGGCTTAGGAGAGGGTCTTTGTGACCTAGAAGAGGTCTGAGGCACTGATGCCTGCAGAGATGCTGCACTGGAAGTGATAGATACACCCACTCGGATAAGAAGAGTTGTAGTTGTTTCCAGCCCTGTTGGGACACTACATGGGCCAACTTGACAAGGAGGCTTGCAAAGGGAGTAGTTGGGTGAATGGATGGATGTTTAAGTGGATTTGTGGACTGATAGGTGGAAAATGACGAGAAAGTGGACTGCCAGTCAAATCTATGTGTCGCCAACATGAGCCTTCGGCGTGGGACACTCTATGTGTAGACGTGGAATAGGACAAAATAGTCAAAGTGCTTCATTATGACATCTCTCCCTCTCTTAAACTCTCTATCCCTAGCTCTCTCACTCACCAGAGGAAATGGTGACGGGTTACTTACAAGATTGGGAGCAACGGCGTACTTTGATGCAAGCGGTAGGAGAGTAGCACTGGCCGGAGACAGGGAGTAGAGGAGGACAAATGTCTCTGTCGATGCATTGTGAATGTGAGTTGGAATAAGGGTGTAAAATTTTCTTCCAAGAATTGGCATTACCAGCCTAAAAGAGAGGGACAGGGAGAACTGGAGGCATAGACGATAAACGCCTTCGGTCAACACGTAAAGAAAATGTCTTAAGTGATCATACTATTACAATTTTTACCCAATTTTCACTATAATACTCAAAACACGCTCATAATGGCTATGGTGATAGTCTACTTATATGTGATTTCAGTAGAAACTAACAATTTGAGTGAAAGAATGATGGCTAGCAGGGGTTTTTCCTTGGCTAAAACGTCAGTGCCGGCATTCACGCAAATCAGACCGAGGTGAAATAGCGCGCAGGAGGTGAAAGCCACATCTGAAATGAAAAGTCAACCCGTAAGACGTAGGTAAAGGTTCATTTTTAGAATTCAGGCACTAGTCACCCCGTCGTGCTATATAAAGACCTTGTGGTGACATCGCGATGGCGCTTTTGTTCATTGCGTAACACGAAGGTAACCAATGGAAGCAACTTCAACCTCCAAGGGATGAGATATAAATCAGCGCTTCAATAAAAAATTACGAACTTTACAGCTCGCCAAATTTAAACTTCCTTTTTAATTGAGGCAACACTACAAACACGGGTTATAAACGATGTTTTCCACTGACAAATCAGAGGGGATTGTTGCCTTCACCTTCATCTCAAGGGCACAGAATGGAGTGATTTCGAGTGTACCTGCACTCAGGAAATGCACACAACAATTAAGAGCCCGATTTTGCGCAGCTCGCAGGACCCGCATTTGGGCTTAATCGCGAGTGGCGGGGGGGGGGGGGGG